>PVIH01001966.1:99763-208535 GCA_004025045.1 Sigmodon hispidus | reverse complement strand
CCACAGTGTCCTCTGTCCCCACAGTGTCCTCTGTCCACAGTGTCCCCTGTCCACAGTGTCCCCTGTCCCCACAGTGTCCTCTGTCCATACAGTGTCCTCTGTCCACAGTGTCCTCTGTCCACACAGTGTCCCCTGTCCCCACAGTGTCCTCTGTCCATACAGTGTCCTCTGTCCACAGTGTCCTCTGTCCCCACAGTGTCCTCTGTCCCCACAGTGTCCCCTGTCCACAGTGTCTTCTGTCCACAGTGTCCTCTGTCCACAGTGTCCTCTGTCCACAGTGTCCCCTGTCCACAGTGTCCTCTGTCCACACAGAATCCTCTGTCCTCCACAGGAGTATTATGTAATCCAACACAGTAATTAGTTTAATTCAATTTCATCTTTTGGGACTGGAGACAGGGCTGCTCAGCAGTTAGAGCATTGCTGCTCTTGCGGAGGACCTGAGGTCAGCTCCCAGTGCCCATGTGGTGGTTCACAACTGTCTGTGACTGCAGTGCCAGGGAATCTAAAGCCAGCCTCAGGGTCCATGTGCACTGCACGTGCATGATACACAGACATGTAGGCTAACGTGTAAGCATAAAAAAATAAGGTAACTTAAACTAAGAGGTATGTAAAATAAAAGCTAAAGGAGATAACACGGAGTCAGGCATAGAGGTGTGTAATTCAGTCCCAGATGCTCAGAAGCCAGCAGCAGAAAGAAGTTCAAAACCAGCCTGGGTAACAGAGAATACCTTGTCTGGAAAATTAAAAGGCGAAACATCATAAATGCTCGTGAGAGCGAGGTGCTGGGAACCTGCTTGCGGCTGTTGGTAACAGAAATTGGTAGACAATCACCATAGAGCACCAGGATCCCTTCTAGGTCTATGCCCCAAAGAACTAAGACTGAGTCCCCAAGACACATTTACATACCAACAATAAGATCCACACAGTGTAGAGCATCCGCATGTTCCTGGGGGGATAAAGGAACACCCAGAATGTCTGGCAGGCACCACGGTGAACTATTACTTATTCATAAAAGGGAGGGAAATTGGGGAGCTAGCTTGGTGGCTAATGGCTTGTTGTTCAAGCATGAAGGGAGGAGATTGCTAAGCCAAGTGGGTGTGGTCATCTGTAACCCCAGAGCAAGGGAGGCAGAGACAAGGAATCCCTAGAGCAGGCTGGCTAGGCAGACTGGTGGAAATCCTGAGCTCCAGGCTCAGCGAGGGACCCTGCCTCCATATATGGGATGTCAATGGATCAAAGAAGATGACAATCTTGGACCTCTACATGAATATGCACCTGCATGCAAATGTGCACCCATACAGGCAAGCACACTCAAAAACCAGAAAGTCTATCATGTGCTATAACATGGGTTAGCCTTGAGGACCACAATAGACTGGTCACAGAAGACCATGGTCTGTATGATCCCATGGACCTAAGGCTCCTGGTACAGCTAAATTCCTCAGGACAGAAAAGAGAAGCTGGCCACAAGGGTGAAAACTAGGCTGCTGTTCATTTTGTTTTGTTTTTCTTTTTTCTTTTTTATCATTTATTATTTGGTGATTTTACATCATACACCTCATCAAACTCAGTTATCAGTCTTTTCAGTTTTATACCCACTCTCATGATCTCCCCATTTACAAAAAAAAAAAAAAAAAAAAAAAAAAAAAAAAAAAAAAAAAAAAAAAAAAAAAAAAAAAAAAAAAAAAAAAAAAAGCCCATTCATGCTGTTCACTTATCTATTGGGGCATAACTGAACACCCTGTGGTCAGTCCCTTAAACAAAACCAGACCTTCCTCACTCACAGCCCTGCCAGAGGCCATCAGTGCAGAAGTGAAGTACTGTGTCATTTAGCTATGTTCTAGCCTTGAGCTCTTGTATACAATCACATCTTTTTTTTTTTTTTAAGTTCACTAATGAGTGAATACATCCTCCGCTTTTCATTCTGGGATTGTGATACCTCGCTCAGGAGGATATTCTCCAAAATCCATCCATTTGCCTGCAAATTTTAGGATATCATTCTTTCTTACTGCTGAGTAGTACTTCATTGTGAAGATGAACCACAGTTTGTTAATCCATTCCTCAGTTGAGGGACATCTAGGTTGTTTCCAGGTTCTTGTTATTACAAATAATGCTGCTATGAACATAGTTGAGCTAATGCTTTTGGGGTATGAATGTGCATCTTTAGGGTATACACCCAGAAGTGGTATTGCTGGGTCCTTGGGGAAATTGATTCTCAATTTTCTGAGAAACCACCATATTGCATTCCAAAGTGGCTGAACAAGTTTACACTCCCACCAACAATGGAGGAGTGTTCCCCTTACTCCACATCCTCTCCAGCATAGGTTGTTACCTGTGTTTTTAATCTTAGCCATTCTGACAGGTGTAAGGTGATATCTCAAAGTTGTTTTGATTTGCATTTCTCTGATAGCTAAAGATGTTGAGCACTTTTTCATGTGCCTTTCAGCCATTTGTAATTCTTCTGCTGAGAATTTTCTTTTTAGTTTTGAACCTCATTTTTTAATTGAGTTATTTAGGGTTTTGAGTTTCTTGAGTTTTCTATATAGTTTAGAGATCAAACCTCTGTCACTTGTAGAGTTAGTGAAAATCTTTTCCCATTCTGTAGGCTGTTGTTTTGTCTTATTAACTGTGTCCTTGCCCTTACAGAAGCTGCTCAGTTTCAGGAGCTCCCACTTAATGATTGTTGTTCTTAGTGTCTGTGCCACTGGTGTTATATTTAGGAAGTGGTTGCCTGTGCCAATGTGTTGGAGAGCATTTCCCACTTTCTTTTCTATCAAATTCAGTTTAGCTGGATAAATTTAGTTTATGATGAGATCTTTGATCCACTTGGATTTGAGTTTTGTGCGGGGTGATAGGTTTGGATCTATTTGCATTTTTCTACACACTACCATCCAGTTATGCCAACACCATTTGTTGAAGATACTATCTTTTTTCCATTGAATGTTTTTGGCCTCTTTGTCAAAAATCAGGTGTTCATAGGTATGTGGGTTAATGTCAGGGTCTTCAATTCAATTCCATTGATCCACAAGTCTGTTTTTTTTAAAAAAAAAAAAAACTTTATTTATTTATTTATTTATTTACTTATTTGCCTTGGTGTTTGTCTGGAACTGAAACTACAGACAGTTGTTAGCTGCCATGTGGGTGCTGGGAATTGAACCCAGGTCCTCTGGAAGAGCAGGCGGTGCTCTTAACCGCTGAGCCATCTCTCCAGCCCCCACAAGTCTGTTTTTATGCCAGTACCAAGTTGTTTTTATTACTGTAGCTGTATAGTATAATTTGAAGTCAGGGATGGTGATGCCTCCTGAGGTTCTTTTGTTGAGCAAAAATTTTTTGGCAATCCTGGTTTTCCTGTTATTCTAAATGAACTTGAGTATTGTTCCTTCAGTAACAATTGTAAAAAATTATAAAAAAAAAAAATGTGTTGGGATTTTGGTGGGAATTGCACTGAATCTGTAGATGCCTTTGGTAGAATTGCCATTTTCACTATGTTGATCCTACCTATCCAAGAGCATGGGAGATCTTTCCATTTTCTTTTATGCTGTTCAATTTCTTTCTTCAGTGATTTAAAATTTTTGTCAAATAGATCTGTTACTTCTTTGGTTATAGTTACACCAAAGTATTTCATGCTATTTGTAGCTATTACAAAAGGGGATGTTTCCCTTATTTCTTTTTCAGCCCTTTTATCTTTAGTGTATAGGAGGGCTACTGATTTCTTTGAGTTAATCTTGTATCCTGATACATTGCTGAAGATGTTTATCAGCTGTAGAAGTTCCCTAGTAGAATTTTCTGGGTCACTTATGTATACAATCGTATCATCTGCAAATAGAGATAGTTTCACTTCTTCTTTTCCAATTTGTATCCCCTTAATTTCCTTTCCTTTTCTTATTGCTTTAGCTAAAACTTCAAGAACTATGTTGAATAGATAAGGGGAAAAGGGACAGCCTTGTCTAGTTTCTTATTTTAGTGGGATTGCTTTGAGTTTTTCTCCATTCAGTTGGCCATCAGCTTTTTGTAAATCACCTTTATTATATTTAGGTATTATCCCTGTATTCCTGATCTCTCCAGGACTTTTATCATGAAGGAGTGTTGGATTTTATCAAAGGCTTTTTCAGCATCTAATGAGTTGATCATGTGATTTCTTTCCTTCACTTTGTTTATATGATGGATGATATTTACAGTTTTCTTTTTTTTTTTTAAACTTTATTTATTGATTTGTCTTGGTGTTTGCCTGGAACTGGAACTACAGACAGTTGTTAGCTGCCATGTGGGTGCTGGGAATCGAACCCGGGTCCTCTGGAAGAGCAGAGGGTGCTCTTAACCGCTGAGCCATCTGTCCAGCCCCTATTTACAGTTTTCTATATGATGAACCATCCCTATATGGGATGAAGCCTACTTGATCATGGTAAATGACTATTTTTATATGTTGTTAGATTCAGTTTGTCAGAATTTTGTTGAGAATTTTTGCATCAATATTCATGAGACAAATTGGTCTGTAATTCTCTTTCTTTGTTGTGTCTTCGCATGACTTGGATATGAGAGTTATTGTGGTCTCATAAAAAAAAGTTTGGCAATATTCCTTCAGTTTCTACTATATGGAAGAGTATGAAGAGTATTGGTATTAGCACTTCTTTGAATATCTGGTAGAATTCTCCACTGAAACCATCTGGGCCTGAGTTTTTTTTTATTCAGGAGACTTCTAAAGGCAGCTTCAATTTCCTTTGGTGTTATGGGTCTGTTTAGGTATTCAATCTGATCTAATTTTGGCAAATGGTACCTGTCCAAGAAGCTGTCCATTTCTTCTAGGTTTTCCTTTTTTGTGGAGTATAGATTTTCAAAGTATGACCTGATAATTCTCAGGATTTCCTAGGGGTCTGTTGTTATATCCTCCTTTTCATTTCTTTTTTTCTTTTTTTAAAAAACATGTTTTTGTCACATGTGGCTTGTCCTTGTGATTGGACACTTTACTCATGTAACTCCTCTTTTTTAAACATTTATTTATTGATTTTATGTGAATTGGTGTTCTGCCTGCATAATTGTTTCAGGGTGTCAGATCTTGGAATTACAGACAGTTGTTAGCTGCCATGTGGGTGCTGGGAATCGAACCCGGGTCCTCTGGAAGAACAATCAGTGCTCTTAACCGCTGAGCCATCTCTCCAGCCCCCCCCCCCCCGCTCCTTTTCATTTCTGATTGTGTTAATTTGGATACTCTCTCTCTGCTTTTTGGCTAGTTTGGATAAGGGTTTATCTCTCTCGTTAACTTTCTCAAAGAACCAACTCTTTGATTCATTGATTCTTTGTATTGTTCTTTTGGTTTCAATTGTATTGATCTCAGCTCTAAGTTTGATTATTTCCTGCTGTCTACTCCTTCTAGGTGAATTTGCTTCTAATTGTTTTAGGGCTTTCAGCTGTGCTGATAGTTCTCTAGTGTGGGATTTCTCTAATATTTTTATGTAAACATCTAGTGTTTTGAATTTTCCTCTTAAGACTGCCTTCATTGTGTCCCATAAGTTTGAATATGTTGTGGATTCATTTTCGTTAAATTCTAGAAAGTCTTTGATTTCTTTCTTAATTTCTTCCTTGACTCAGAGGTGTTTCATTTGAGTGTTGTTTAGTTTCTATGAGTTGGTAGGCTTTCTGTAATTTTTGGTGTTGTTGAACTCTAACTTTAGACCATGGTGATCTGATACGGTACAAGGAGTTAGATCCATTTTTTTGTACTTGTTGATACTTGTTTTATGACCTAGTATGTGGTCAAGTTTAGAGAAAGTTCCATGGGGCGCTGAGAAATATATATATTCCTTTTTGTTTGGATGGAGAGTTCGGTATATATCAATTAAGTCCATTTGGGTCATAACTTCTGCTCAATCTTTTATTTCTCTATTGAGTTTCTGTCTGATTGACCTATTCAAGGATGAAAGTGGGGTATTGAAGTCTTCCACTATTAGTGTGTCATGTTTAAACTTTAGTAGTGTTTCTTTTACATATATAGGTGCCCTTGTGTTAGGGGCATAGATATTCAGGATTGAAATTTCATCTTGGTGAATTTTTTCTGAGATGAATAAGTAGTGTCCATCCCGGTCTCTTTTTATTGATTTTAGTTTAAAGTCTATTTTATTAGATATTAGAATGGTTACACCAGCTTGTTTTCTAGGGCCATTTAATTGGAAAGTCTTTTCCCAACCCTTTACTCTGAACCTGTGTCTGTCTTTGAGGTTGAGGTGTGTTTCTTGTATGCAGCAGAAGAATGGTTTCTGGTTTTTTTTTAATCCATCGTATTAGGGTGTGTCTTTTCATAGTTGACTTGAGTCCATTGATATTAAGAGATATTAATGACCAATGATTGGTATTTTTGGTAGTAGCTTGTATTTCCTTTTTGGGGGGATTCTTCTGTGGGCTTATCAATAGTTTGTGGTTACATGGGTGTTTCTGGTTTCCTAAGGTTGGAGTTTTTCCTCTAGGGCTTTTTATAGGGATAGATTTGTGGTTAAGTATTGATTAAATCTGGTTTTGTCATAAAATATCTTGTTTACTCTATCTATGCTGATTGATAGTTTTTCTGAGTACAGTAGTCTAGGTTGACATCCATGCACTTTTAGTGTCTGTATAATGTCTGACCAAGACCTTCTTGCTTTCAATGTTTCCATTGAATCGTTGGTTGTTATTCTGATGGGTCTGCCTTTATAGGTGAGTTGACCTATTTCCTTTGCAGCTGTTAGTATTTTTTCTTTGTTCTGTAGCTTTAGTGGTTTTATTATTATATGGGGAGCAGACATTTTTGTGGATCTAGTCTATTTGGTTCTGTAGGCTTCCTGTATCTTTAGAGGCATTTCCTTCTTTAGGTTGGGGAAGTTTTGGTCTATGATTTTGTTAAATATATTTTCTGTGCCTTTGAGCTGGTAAACTCCCACTGTGCTCCTGCCCAAGGTAGTCCCATATTTATGCTGAGATAGGGATTCAATAAAGCGGCATTCTCCTTGAATGAATGACCCTAGTGTCTGTGTGTCTTTTCCAGTCCGAAGGCCCGAGCCTGAGTCACCGACCCAAGTAGTAGACACTGTTACAATGAGGTGGATGCAGTCTCGCTTTGATGAGATGAAGATTTTCAGGGTGGACAGAGTGCAGTTGTTGAACAACATGACTGTGTATAACCACAGATCTGCACACTGACCAGGGAGATGTCTTAGTGGGTAAAATGTTTTTTTTTAAACTTTATTTAATTTATTTATTTATTTGCCTTGGTGTTTTGCCTGGAACTGGAACTACAGACAGTTGTTAGCTGCCATGTGGGTGCTGGGAATCGAACCCTGGTCCTCTGGCAGAGCAGACGGTGCTCTTAACTGCTGAGCCATCTCTCCAGCCCCGGGTAAAATGTTTTCAGATCTCTAGAACTCAGTCATGTGTAACAAGTTTTGTAACCCAAGGTTGGAGGAGGCAGAGACAGGCAGATCTGGGGCTTCTGGAACAGCCAGTATAGTCCAGGCAGAGGATTTTAGATTAAAGTGGGGGCCTATCTCACAAACAGAAAGGAGAGAAGGCTCAGCACTGAGGAGGACATGGTGCTCTTAAAGAGTCTGGTCAACCTACAGTGGCCTTTAGTTCTAACACTAGAGGATCTGAAGGCCCGAAGCTTCACACAGCTACATAAAGAGACACACACAAATACACACACACAGAAGCACACAGACACATGCACACAAAGAGACACAGGCATGCACACACACACACAAAGAAAAAGAGACATAGATACACACACAGGCACACATACAAACACACAAAGACATAGACACACACAGGCACAAACACACACAGACATAGGTACACAGACACACACAAAGCAGGTAAGATAATAAATCTTATTGATGTATTTACCACAACTTTAAACAATATTGTTCCACGGTCTGAGCCAACTGTGAAGAATAACATGAACACTGACGTGTCTTGGGGTGAATAACTGACCTCTGGCTATTTGTTCTCCTCTGTGGCTCCAGATTCTGAGAAGTTCAGTCCATTGCTCTCAGACTCAAATATGGATGTGGCTAGTTTGTCCCCCAAACAGTATCACAGACATGATAACAGGTGACTTTCAAAGCCAAGGCTGTCTGAGAAGTCTGTTCAGTTTTTCCTAGTCTGCTAGTCGCTTGCTTTGGACCCTTGTATTGCCCAATCACAGAGCTGATCCCAAAGGGAGCTTGCTGTGAAGTGGTGTCAAAGGACCATGGCTGTAGCATTGGTCACCTGGCAACAGATGATCCATCATCAGTCCAGGTGATCAACTATGGGAGTTCTGCCCAGGGACTCTCTGCAGCCAGCAGCCAGACAACTGTGAAGAGTCAGCCAGGCCTGCTGGGCCTAGACTGCATGCCTGAACTATGGATGTCATGGGCACAATCTTAAAAGAGTTGCTTTGCTGGAGATGGTGCTGTAAGGACCTAGATTCATTCTGGGGGCAGGGCCCAGGTCTGTGAGTGAACTTCCGCAGCAGCCAATGGATTCAAACTTTGGATTCACGCCAGAAAACTCCAATGGCTGCTGCACCTTATCCCTTTGCCCAATCCTGGAACATCAAGGTGTGTCGCATCTTGATTACGTAGGTTTTTCTTTAAAGAACCCCACCCACTGGGGCAATGTTCTCTAACCCCCTTCTGCTATGCAGAGCTAGGTGATCAACCCGGGTTCTCATTCTCTGTAGATAGCAATAAAATCCCCACTCATAACAACGTGTCCAGCCTCCCTGGTGGAAATTCTTACATGCAAGCATAACAGTAGCATAGCGTGTGGTTCCAGTTCCAGGTAGGTTGAGGAGAGAGGATAAAGAATTTGAGAGCAGCCTGGTCTACATAGCAAGTTGTGGACTAACCTGGGCTCTAACAGTGAGACCCTATCTCAAAACATGATACGTCCTGGTTCTTTTGCTTGTGTAGTTTCATGGCAGCTCTTCCTGATGTAAAGAAGAGCATGTGGGCAGAGGCATGGCCCACACGCTGTGTGACCATCATCATCCACTGGGCGGACAGCTAGCTGCCAATGCTGGGCGACAGAAGAAGACGACAGGCCCAGACCTTGACCCGTCAAAGCTGTGGTACTAGTGGATCGAGCAAAGCCTACAGCAATGAACCAGGAAACTTGCAGGGGTGGGGGACCAGTTTCATGTAGCCCAGGCTAACCTCAGACTCAATATTGTAGTCAAGCACAACCTTGAACCCTAATCCTCTTGCCTCCATTTTCCAAGCACTGGGTTTGTAGGCATGTATACTATGCCTGTTGTATACAGCACTGGGGACGGAATTCAGTATTTCCTGGTGTGTCTGCCAACTGTGCAGTAACCTCAGCCTTCCATTGGGTCTGGTGTGTAGTTGGAATTGACATCAAGGCCCAGGCTGCTGTTTATCTCACCCGCAAGTGCTGCCGATCAAGACACTATAAGTTTCTGACTAACACTTATGGCTGTCTCCTCTGTCTCAAGCTCCCTGAAAACAGAAGCCCTGTGGGGATCCTCACTTATCACACACCCACAAATAACCACTGGCTCTCACTTCCAGCCCATGCAGAGCCATCATCCTGACACACCACGAGGGATTGAGGTAACTGGTGCTCCAAACCCAGGCTCACAGCCGGGTGAGTGAGGGACAGCTCCTTTATAGCCTAACAATTCACAGTGTAATGACCTCACATCGCTCCTCTGGGATCAACCCAAGAAATATATTTCCTCAGGCAAATAAGAGCCAACTCTGTGAAGACTAAGACTGAATAAATCTCCTGCCCCCGGAGAATCAGCACCCTGAGACAGGGCAATCAGTAAGCACTCTGCTGAATGAGAACCCAGATTGCATGAGATTCTATGCTATGGAACTCCAGGGAGATGGAATTCTTTGCCTCACCAATGGCACCTCTTATAAGGCAACAGAACCCCTTATCTAGGATGGGAGTGTCTCCTGACCTATGTGGCTTTCCCAGTGCATGAGTGTGTGTGTGTGTGTGTGTGTGTGTGTGTGAGAGAGAGAGAGAGAGAGAGAGAGAGAGAGAGAGAGAGAGAGAGAGAGAGAATGTTGATGAAAATAATTAATCCTGGTCAGAATAGCATCTTTGATTTCGTTCTCTGGCAAACTCCTATTCATCCTTCAAAACTTTGCCTCTGAATCACCTCCTCTGAGAAGGCCTCCCCACATCCTGGCATTGTGTAGAGACTGTGTTGTTTGACCCTTCAGGATACTGGTCTGTGACAATAGGTGAAGTCTTTCTCTTTTCCAAGTATATATATATATATATATATATATATATATATATAATAATAATAATAAAAATATTCAAGGGGCTGAGGACAGGAGTTGGTTGGCACAAAGCATGAAGGAAGCCCTGGGTTCAATGTCCAATGCCCCCTTGTCTATAACGCAAGCATTCAGAAGAATCAGAAGTACAAGGTCATTTTGGACTACACAATGAGTTTGAGGCCTGCCTGAAGTATCTGTCTTAAAAACCAAGAAAATGATAGGCAAGTTGACTCAGCGGGGAAAGGAGCTTGCTGCCAAGGCTAGCAACCTGAGGTTGATACCTGGAACTAAGAATGTGGAGAACCTTCTGCCATAAATTGTCATTTGACCTGTACACGTACATTGTGGTAGGCTTTAAACCACACACCAAACAAACAGACAAATAAATGTAATAAAAATTTGGATTAAAAAAACAACAAGTAAATATGGTAAATTGTAGGAGTCTCTATTCTCTCCCAGACCACATCTCCTCCCACGGTGAGGAAGGAACAGGACTGTCCCCGGCTGGGGTCAGGCAAGAGAAGGTGCTCCGAAGTAACGATGAAGGGACTGGTAGAGGAATACTGTGAAGATGAGGAGTGCCCCATGCCAGTCTTCTAAAGCCTTGCCCTTGTCACATGCCTCCAGATTCCCACCTGCCTGCTGCACTTTGAAATTCCAGAAGATTCCCAGGAGGATTCTCTGGGCACCTGCCTCATCCAAAGTCACCCCCAAAGGACAAAACCAAGGTTCACCCTGTAGGAAACCCCAGCAGGTTCATCAACAAGACAAAGGATTTTTCTTTAAGCACTAAAGACTTTGAGTTTTTTCCTGGACTCTCCTTCTTGGGTGTGGTCTGTCCCCTACAAGGCATTCTGGATCTGGGAAGATCTAAGAGTTCTTAAAGAGGAAGAGGGGAAGAGGGGGTAGGGCCAACCTCTCCAAAAAGGGGGCAGCGTCTTTTCCTCCCGTTGCACCATCTCATTCTTTGCCCTAACCAGTCATGACCACATCTCACCAGTTCATATATTGTTGTCTCTGCCTTAGGCTTTTTTCTCCTTTTCTTTCCTTCTTTTTCAGGTAGCGGAGGGTGGCTTTAACTGTCTGGGTCTGACCTTGAATTTGTGACTCTCCTGCCTCTGCCTCCAGAGTACTGGGGTTGCAGGAGGGCACCGCCATGCTTGGTTCATGGTGTGGGAAGTCAGCCCCAGGGCTTTGTGCATTCTAGGTGAGCACCATTAACCCAGCTACACCCTCAGTGTTGGACTAAGCTTTTCCAAATCTGAACCATGCCTATGGTATCTGACTCAGCAAATCCTCCACCTCCAGGCTCTGTCCTGAACTATTTTTCCACATTTGTGCACACAAGAATGTTCATTGCAGCCACAGCCCTCAGGAGGCTGAGACAGGAAAGCTGTTCATTTGAATCTGGCCTGGATTACAAAGTGAGTCCCAGTCCAGCCTGAGTTGCAGACTGGGATCATATTTTCAAAGAACTACAAAAGTAAAAATTGCCCTTTGCAAGTCTCTGTATGGTTAAACACAGAAACACATTAAATATTTACCCCCAGAGATTCATCAAACGCAGCACAGTGTATATAGCCTTACGGTGTAACTGCCACTAAGGAAAGTATTTGAGGAAAAAAAAAAGTTTTGGAGCTATGCACAACGGCATGAAGCTTCTCTGAAAGTGCTCAATGTGAATAGTTCTGGACTGTGAAGCAAGGTGTGAGGAACGTTTGAAGGGCAAAGACTTTCTGGGAGTAAGTGACAGGTGTCTTCACTGTTACTGGAAGAACGATGTGAAGGAAGCAGAGAAGGGAAATCCCTAGTGTGTGGGGGGAGACAAGGTCACCACCCTAGCTTAGAGAAGGAGAGCAGAGGTGAGTGGGTGGGTGGGCTAGTGCTTCAGATGTGACCCTAAGAGCAAGCTCAGGCCTTGGAGAGACAGCAAGAAGGGATGAGAGACGACATGGTGAATCTCCCTCTTTAAAATCTAGAATCTGTGCAAGGCATGGAGATGCATGCTTTTAATCGAAGCACTTGGGAGGGGAAGGCAGGTCGGACTCAGTGAGGCCAACCTGATCTACACAGAGAGTATCAGCCTGATCTATACAGAGTATCAGGCCAGATAGAACTACATAGTATAAGACCCTGTGCTGGGGCTGGAGAGATGGCTCAGAGGTTAAGAGCACTGACTGTTCTTCCAGAGGACCTGAGTTCAATTCCCAGCAAAACCACATGGTGGCTCACAACCATCTATGATGAGGTCTGGTGCCCTCTTCTGTAAAACTGTATGCACAATAAATAAATAAATCTTAAAAAAAAAAAAAAGAAAGAAAAAGACCCTGTGCTTAGGAAGCAAAAAGGCTTTGGCTTAGAAGAGGCTACCAAATCTGGGTTCATCTGATACCTGCTGGCTCCACCATGCCACTCAAGTTCAACTCCAAGAAGATCAAAGCCATGAACTTGAGGTGCTCTAGAGGCCAGACTGATCTGCTCCTTGGGTCTCAGAAGAAATAGTAATGATGTCATCAAGGCAACCAGTGACCGTGACTGGAAAGGTCTGAAGATGACAGTGTAACTGACCACTCAGAGCAGAAAGGGCCCGACTGAGGCAGCAGCCTCTGTCTCTGTGCTTTTGTCAGAGCCCCCAAGAGCCACAGAGAGAGAAAGGAGCAGAGAAACATTAGACACAATGGAAATAGCAATTTTGATGTGATTGCCAACACTACCCATCAGATGTGCACCATTCTTCAACCAGAGAATTTTTTCAGAACTACCAAAGAGATCCTGGGTACTTCACAACTTGTGCTTGCTGCTCTCAAGGACATCAGCAGTGATGCAGTGACCTCTGCCCTTAGGACATCACAGATGACATCAGCAGTGATGTAGTGACCACCACCCTCAGGACATCACAGATGACATCAGCAGTGACGTAGCGACCACCACCCTCAGGCTATCACAGATGACCTCAGCAATGGTGAGGTGGGATGCCCAGTTAGTTAAGCAACACGAGAAAACATTTGTATAAAACATCATCTAACAACAAAATAACACCCCCGCCCCCCAAAATAACCAACTAGCATGGGCTGAGGATGAAGCCCAGTTGGTAGAATGCTGGACCAGCAGCATACCCAAAGCCTTGGTCCCAAGGTCAGACTGTATAAAACAGACCTGGTGGTGCAATGTATAATCTCAGTGTTCTGGAGGTGGAGGCAGGAGGATCAGAAGTTCAGGGTCATCCTTGGCTACATGGCAAGCTTGAGGTCACAAAAGAAAGAAGAAAGAGAAGGAACTGCATGTTTCCCGCCTCCAAGAGATCATCAAGTGCACCTGAAGTATGGCAGAGACCCATGTGATGCAGGACCTTCTGTTGGGGGGCATCTGTCTGTCTACTAGAAGGTGGGTTCTTGTCCAGGAGGGCTTTCTGGAGGAAAGGACAGTTCATCTTACAGCTTTCTGTTTAAGACACTGTATTTATTCATTTTCTGTCCCTATGAAGAACACCAGAGTGTCAGAGGTACTTTCCTGCTGCTGTGACAGAATATATCTGATGAGAATGACTTCAGTAAGGAAGAAAGGGTTTATTTGGCTCACAATCTTAGGTCTCTGTCCACTCCGTAGGCAGGAACGGGAGGTGGCTGGTCACACTGGGTCTCTGTCCACTCTGCAGGCAGGAACGGGAGGTGGCTGGTCACACTGGGTCTCTGTCCACTCTGCAGGCAGGAACGGGAGGCGGCTGGTCACACTAAGGTCTCTGTCCACTCTGCAGGCAGGAACGGGAGGCGGCTGGTCACACTGGGTCTCTGTCCACTCTGCAGGCAGGAACAGGAGGTGGCTGGTCACACTGGGTCTCTGTCCACTCTGCAGGCAGGAACGGGAGGCGGCTGGTCACACTGCATCAGAAGGTAAAATGCATTGAGAAACCCTGACCCTCAGCTTTCTTTCTCCTTTATTGTCTTTTCTCTTTTTTGGTTTGAATTCCAACCTAAAGAATGGTACTGCCCATGCTTAGTGTGGGTCCCCCCAACTCTATTAATGTAGTCTAGAAACTCCCCCACAGACATGCGTAGAGATTTGCCTTTGAGATGATTTGACTGCAAACCTTAGCAATAACACCTGAGAAAATCAGCTTAGAAAAAATTCATCCAGTGTGATGGCATGTGTCTGTAATCCCAGTATGGGGCAGCCCGAGGTAGGAGGATGGGAGTTCCAGGCTAGCCCAAGGTACTTTCCTTTCTCAGGAAGGAAAGAGAGAAAGGTAGGGGAGGCAGAAGGTGAGGATGAGGGTCAGATTAAGAGGAATAAAAGGAAGAAGAGAGATGGATAGTTAGACAGACAGAGATGGATGAACAGACTGACAGAGAAAGAGAAGGAGGGAGGGAGGGGAGGGAGGAGGGAGGGAGGGATAGAGGTTTATGGTTTCAGTCTATGGTCAGTTGGCCTCATGGCTTTGAACCTGTGGCGAGGCAGAGCATTGTGGCTGGAGCACAGAGTGGAGCAAGACCTACTCACCTCATCACCAGGAAGCAATGGAGAGGGAGGGCATGGGGGAGGGCATGGGGCTGGACTCCCTTCAAGGACAAGCCTCCAGGGCTTTATATTCTCTTATTTGTTCCCATCTCTTAAAGTAGCACCTGGAGCAAAGCTTGGGCTATCTTTAGCATTCCCCTATAGTAGGTAACCGGTGTGGCTTGGCTCACCAGGGGCAAACTATCAGGGAGCTGATGCCCAAAGAGCAGCATATTAGGAGAAAAGAAGGCAAGTAACAGGCTGGGGCGGTAGCTCAGTCGCTAAGTACACTGCTCACAGAGCAAGCAGAGGACCTAAGCCTGCTCCCCAGAGCTCACTTGAAAAGCCAGGTACGGTGGTGTGTTCACTGATAATCTCAGTGCTGGGGAAACAGAGACAGAAGGATGCCTGAGGCCGGCTAGCTAGCCTAGACCACCTGGTGAGTTCCAGACTAGTGAGAGATCCTGCCTGTAAAAACAAGGTGGGGCTCAGTGGCTAAGAACACTTGCTGCTCTGTCAAAGGACCAGAGTTCAGTTCCCAGTACCTGCCCATATCAGCAGCTCACAGCTGCCTAGTAAATGCAGTTCCAGGGGCTCTGACACCCTCTTCTGGGCTCCTCAAGCACTTGCATGCATGCAGGGGCACACACATGCACAACACACATACACACCTCTCTCTTGCTCTTGCCTTCTCTCTGTCTCCCTATCTGTCTCTCTCTTTTACACACCCATGCACGCGCACACACACACTTTTTTTAAAAGGTGGTTGGCACCCAAGGAATGACATTTAAGGTTGACTTCTGGTTTCCACACATGTGCAAGCATACCCAAACATACACATGTACAGCCATAGTAACATACATACACATACATGCATATGCTCTCCCCCCACCTCTCTCTCACACACACATCTGGTATGTTGGTGTGAACCTGACAGGCGAGCTACCCAACCAGTGTGGAGGTGTGTGGAGCAGGACTGTTAAGATGCCCCGTTTATAGAAAGGGGGATCACACCTTCACTCAGGTAAGTGCCATCAAGTCAAGACATAGTTGGTAAATGGTAGAATTGAGCTTCAAATCCCAGTTCGATTGTGTGGAAGCCTATAAAGCAATTCTCTGGACTTAGAGGGAGACAAGAATCACAAGATCGAGTGGCCTAATTAGCTTCAAGCCATTTGGCCCAGAAAGGCCTTCCGATCTCTCCCAAAACAATCAACAGATGGCAAGAGACTTTAATTGATAGAAACCAGGAGGTAAAAATGGCTCTGATATTAGGGTGAGCTCACACTCTTGTCTGATTTTCTTCTGATGAATAGATAAGGGAGAATGGCAGGATGTCAAATTCCACCCAAACCACCAAGAATCCATCCCTGTCTGCCGTGCCTGCAGGCTCCTTCCCATCCGGCCCTGAGCCCGCCTTCACCCCCCACGTCGCCTGCCTCCTACAGACACACCCTTCAGGACCTCCATCTCCCCTACTCCAGCCAACAAGACCTCAGAGAAACGCCTAGAAGTTCCTCCCAAACAGATGTGGCAACAGTGAGTGAGTGGAAGACATTTCTTGAGTCAGTGCCCGTTTTGAGGACAAGAGAACTGAGACCCACTTTCCTGGGACTTTGGATGAGCGTGACTCAGTGGGTCTTCTTACCTGGAACTCCCAGCTTGGGATCATATTTTCCTAAACGGCCACAAGATCTGTAAACAGAGCTATGGTCCTTCCAGGAAGGCCCGGGATTGGGGAGAATATGCAGCTTGAGTCAGGATCTTGGCCAAGTCAGAAAGAAGATCCATTTATGTGTTTAATCATCCCCCTTTGAGGAATATTTGGCTTCCAGAAAGTAACATGATTTTTTAACAAAGGCCAAACTTCTCATTTTCCCACGACTGCAGGCAAAGCTTTTCCCCTCCATTTTTCTGTCAGTGGTCTTGGTTTTATTAATCAGGAATGCTCTCCAGAGACCCTGCTGGAGGCTGGCATGTCAGCTGCAGGCTTGTCTTCAGCAGTAGGGGGCCTATTTCTCTGTAGAAAGCCTGCAGAAATCCCGCTCTGCAAACTTGTCAGCCAGCATCCCAGGACTGTGTTTCGGGAGGTCTGTGAGCACCCAGCCCTCTTCCCATCAGGAGTTTTGAAGTTCTGGATCAGGATGCAGGAGGCAGGGCTGGGCTTCCTGAAGGCTGAGGGAGAATTTTGTGGCATATGCCAGCAATATGATTCAGTGAGTAAGGGTTCTCGCCACTAATCCTGACAATTTGAGTTCAATCCCTGGGACCCATATTGTGAAATAAGAGAACTCCATGTGTGCCGTGGCATGAACACTTACACACATGTACTCACATACACACGTGCAAATATACATGTAAAAAAAAAATTAAAGAATCCCTTAGCCCCTGGGATTGGTAGTTGTGGTGGCTATTATTGGTTGTCAACTTAACTACATCTGAAATTAACTAAAATCTCCAAATAAAGGGCACATTTGTGAGGAATTTCTGCTTAATTTGAAGCAGGAAGATCTACTTCTAATCTGAATCTTTGAGGTACTAAAACACACATTTAATCCAGGTCTTTAATCTAGATCTAATCTGGGCCACACCTTCTGTTGGAAGTCTATATAAACTTTGAAGTGAAGCTCTGCTCTTTGCTCACTTGCCCTTGGCTTGCTCAACAGTCCACTCCTTCACAGGCAGCAGAGCCGACTTCTTCAGGATTCCAGCATAGACGGAAGACCACCTGAGACATCTGCCCTTGTGGACTGAGAAACATCTAGAAGTTTGAACTTTCTGTTCATAGCCTACCATTGTTGAATTAGTTGGACCATAGTAAATCTCATATAGATACACACACACACATATATATGTATATATATATATATATATATATCCCAAAATTAAATTAAAATCTGGTATAACCTGGTACAGCCTTCTCACCTCAGCACCTGAGGGCTTGAATAGGAGGGATGTCAGGTTCAGGCACACTGGATTACACAGGGATTCCAGGCCAGCTGAGGTTACATAGCAAAATTCTGTCTCAAACAAAAACAAACAAAAAACCAATGAAAAACTTGACTAGTTGCTAAAGAATCTTTGAATGACTTTAAAAACTGCATTTATTTATTTAGTGTGGATCCCAGGGATTGAACTCGGGTCTTCAGTCTAGGCAGCAAGCACCTCATCCACTGAGCTATCTTGCTGACACCATATATGACATTCACAAAGTGAAAATCAGCATGAGGTCACATTTCCAGGTCATTTGTCTACAGAACTGAGGTCTGTGTCTGGTTCTCTTGAAAGACTTGGGTTCTTTTGGTTTTTTTTTTGTTTTTTTTTTTTTTTTCCTTCTCAGTTTTGCGGCTGTGGAAGCCTGGGATCAGCATGTCCTCAGCCCTGAATCCTTCCATTCCCTGGAGTTCTGCTGCAAGCACAGGTCTCTTTGGCTGTAACACACAGGGCCTACCTGAAGTTCAGAGGAAGCTGGTCCTTTATGTTATCAGATTTCTCCTTCCACCATGTGACAACGTGGCAGCAAGCACCTGTATCTGCTCAGCCATCTCTTGGCAGATGGCAAGGCTGCAGAAACACACCTCTGAGCCCTGCTGGGCAAATGACTGATGTGCACTGCAGCAGGGGCTGATGACTCAGGGGCTCACTCATTCATTCACACACTGTTCACAGTGAGGCCTTTTAAAAGTTTTCTGTTATTTCTAATTAACGCATAGTAATTGTGCATATTTATAATTACACATACAAATTACACACTGTGTTTCCATACATGTTTTCCATGCCTTGTATAATGACTCTCTGAGTAATCGGCACATCTGTCATCCTGAGCATCAGTCATTCATTACTCTGTGATAACATTCTTTCCTGTAGCTTTCTTGAAATAATCCATTCTTTATTGTTAGATGTAATAACTACCCTGCGAGAGAACAGCAGGACTTCTGATTTGACTGTAACTTTGGATACACAACCTTGACCCTCCGCCCCTTCCTCCTGTTTTCTTCCCCAGCTGCTGTTCTCGTCTCAACTGCTAAATCAACCCCCCCACCACCACCAATTCCACATTTGGGTGATGTCATGCAGTATTTGTCTGTCTGTGCTTGGCTCCTTCCAGTTAAAACAGTGTCCTCCAGGATCCCTGTGTTGTATCAAGTAACAGGCATTCATACTTTTCAGGGTTGTGTAGTTCTTCATTATGTATATTTACCACATTTCCATTATTGATTCATTCTCTAATGAACACTCAAATGGCTTCTATATCCTTCTTTTTAACATGTTTACCTTTATTTTTAAAATCATTATAAGCTTTTTTTTATTTTCAGTGTATGAGTATGTATGTCTGTGCATCATGTTCATGCCTCAGAAGCTAAAGAATTGACATGGTTGTGAGCCACTGTGTGAATAATGGGAACTGAACCAGGTCCTCTAGATAAGCAGCCATCTCTCTAGTCCCTGGCTTCTTGGGTTTTGTGAGTAGTGCTGAAATAAACCTGGGAACATAAAAGGCTTCACATACCAGTTTCCTTTCCTTATACAAAAGTGGAGTAGCTGGATCCTACTTCGACTATATTGAGAAATTCCTACACTGCTTTCTATGATAGCTGTCTGCTTCCTGTACTATTAGCAATACATAAGAATTCCTGCCTAAAGTGATGGTGCATACCTTTAATCCCAGGACTTGGGAGGCCCATCAATTCTAGGCCAGCCTGGTCTACAAGGTGAGTTTCAGGACAGCCAGAGGTGTTACACAGAGACGCCCTGTCTCAAAAAAACAAAAACAAAAACAACACCTCCAAAACAAACAAACAAACAAACAAATTCTCACCCCCATACCTTCCATTTTTTGCTAGACTAGCACTCTACCACATAGCTATATTTATATTCTGGTACCTTTTAGTGGAATCTTGGTTTCTTGTTTTTTCAAGACAGAGCTTCATGTAGCCTAGGCTAGCCTGAAATTTTCTGGTAGAGGATGGCCTTGAACTCCTGATCCTTCTGCTTTTACTTTCCAAGTGCTAACTTTAAAAGTATGTGCCATCATGCCTACTTCATACAGTGCTGGACGAAACCTGGGACTTTCTGAATGCTAGGCAAGTAGACTGCCAACTGAACCTCATCTCCAGATTTCAGTGTTTGGTTCTTTTTGTAGGGAAAAGGACCATCCTAAGAAAGCCACACTGACCCTGAAACCAGAGCTAGTGAAAGAAACACACTTTAGCCCTGAAACCAGAACCAAACCTACACCTAACCAACAGAGAAGAAAACCAACCAATCCCTGAGCATGAAATCTAGCCAATCTGAGCTTGTCCACACTAAAGGGGATTGAAATCGGACCAATTTCCTCCCTGGAAAAGCTTCTCCCTCAAGACTCCCCATATAAGCCCTGTGTGTGCCTGTTCAGTTTGCCTTTTACCCTGGCAGAGGTAACCACTCAACTGGATTCTTCCCTCCCAGTAAATCTCTTGAATGAGGTTTGGGTGACACCTTCTTTGGTCAGAATGGAGCCCAGCAGAAAAGTAACAAGTTTGAGAGGGAACAGAGATGAGTGGAACAGAACTGTAACATTTTCGCTGTGGAAACCTACCCCTAGCGGAGCAGAGTTTTTACTCTGGGAAACCCCAGCAAAATTGTAACAACTTCACTGGGGAAACCCTCCCCTGCCAGAGCAGAGCTGTTAAATTGGAGAAGCCTTTGCCTGGAGCAGGACTTGTACACTGCCAGTCTAACGGTGACTTTGTGGTGACTCCTTGGATCCCGACTGCCAGGATCCCTTTCCACCAGAGATGCATTGCTTACACCTTTGCTTTGCTTTTTCATTATTGCTGGATAAATGCTTTGCCATTGGGCCTCAAGCACCACCTTCTCTAATTTAATAAACATTCCCGGACCTCTGTTTCATTGGCAGGGTCTAGGCTAAGTGCTGAGCAGGGACATGAAGTGGTGACTTTTGCTGCCTTTGGGAAACTTATAGTCTATGTAGGTATTTCTGCAGCCCAGATGGAAAGAGATCCTGGCAGTCAGGAGCCCAGCATACTGAGTACTGCAGCTTGAATGGAAAGTTTTCAGGCAGTCAGGAGCCAATGAACAGCACAGGCCACAGTAAGCATAGGTAGCAGCTTACAGCCCTGCTTCAGGGAAAGGCTTCCCAATGTTAACAGCTCTGCTGGGACAACGGAGCGCCTTGGAGGCGAGGTTGCCACAATGGCTAGCAATAGCTTCTCCGCTGATGGCTGTTCTCTGTTCAGGGAATGTAACAACTCCGCCCAGCCGGGGAAGGTCCCTTGGGTGGGAGAGGGTTAAAGATTCGCTCCCTCAGCTGTTTTCCTTCCAGGCTCCATCTGCTGCTCTGGCAAGATCTTCACCCAAACCTCATTCAAGAGATTTATTGGGAGGGAGGGGTCCAGGAAAGGGCGGCTGTTTCAGGGTGAGGAAAGGGCGGTAGGGAAATGCCTATGGGCTCAGGACTTATATAGGGCATCTTGGGGTGGGGGGCTTTCTAGGGGACTTCCAGAGTGAGGATTGGTCAGATTTTATATCTTTTTTTTTATCCTGATTTGGTTTTGGTTTCAGGGCCAAAATGTTTCTTTCATTGGCTCTTTTGGGCTTTAGGGCTCTACTTTTAGGGCCAGGGCTCATTTCTTTCACTGGTTCTGATTTTAGGGCCAAAGTGTGTTTCTTTGGTGCTGGTTTCAGAGTCAGGGCACTTTTCTTATTGGTTCTGGGTTTAGGGATAAAGTATCTCAATGGCTCAGGAATTAGATCCAGGGTGGGTTTTTTCACTAGCTCTGGGTTCAGGGCTAGGGTGGGTTTCTTTCACTGGTTCTGGTTTCAGAGCCAGGGTGGGTTTATTTTTCTTTTCCTTTCTTTTCCTGGCTGGCCACTTTTCCCTACAGTCTAAAAGAGTATGTCCAGGTAAGCCAAGTCCAGAAAAGACTGAGTGGTCGAAGCAGTTTTCTAGGCAGGAGACATCCTGAGGAAGATGACTAAATTTCATGGTAGATGTTTGGCTTGTGTGTTTGAAGCCCTGGATTCCATCCCCAGTGTCACATAAACTGGTGAAACACACATCTGTAACTTCCCCAGGAGGTAGAATCAGGAGAATTAGGACCTCAAAGCCGTATTGAGTTGGAAGTTACCCAGATCTAGGGCTAAAAAGAAAAGACTCCACCAGAGACAAGGCTCTGCTTAGTGGAGGAGAAGGGACCAAAGTCAGGGAGAGAGTGGGTGACATGAAGGACTGGCTACTTCAGCCTGGGGCGAGGTGGAGACTGGTAAAGATTGCCACGGCCAGGTCTGCATGGCAGCGAGGCCTGATAGCCCTCTCAGACTTCACTGACCTTGGTGCCATCTCGGCCAAGCCTAAAGGATACCTGGCAAAGAAAGGCATCTCCAAGTCTGCACTTCCGTTTGCTCTTTTCATGTATGATTGCCACTAGACCAGGAGGAGATGGGGACATAGAGTCAACCCTGAAAAGCAGGACCCCAGGGACCCAGTTCATGTACTGCCTGCCTCTGTCACATGTGGGGCTAGGCTGAGAGGAGCAGACCGCTCGAACCTCCCCAACATTTTAGTCACCTACTGATGTTGTAATTAACAGTAAAAGGTGGCCGTTGTTGACAGTTATTTATAAGATTCATGGTGCAGACAAACTTACTGCTCTTTAGAAATATTCTGATTTGGGTTAGGCATGATGCTCATGTCTGTATCACCGCATTTAGGAGGCGAAGACCAGAGACACACTGTGTGCTAAAGGGCCCACTATGCTACAGTGAGTTCAGGACTGCTCGGGCTATAGAGTGAAGCCCTGTCTCAAAAGGAATGCCCCCCAACGTTATAGACATATTTGTGAGAGGACCTGGAGCTGAGTTGGGGATGCTGGCCTACCATGCATCAGCCCTGAGTTTCCTCCCCAGAACCGTATGAACTCTGTGCCTGTAACCCTGGAATTCTGGAGGTAGACAGGAGGCTAAGAAGCTCAAAGGCATTCTTGACTACATATCCTGAGGCTGGCCTAGGCTTTGTGGGACTCTGCTTCAAAACCAAAGGAATGAAAAGCAGGAAGAAAAAAAATCTATTCTTATTATCATTACAACAACCTTCTTTGGGTAAGTGCTGTTTACTGTTTGGGGAAACTGAGGCTAGGCTTTGAGAAACAAGTTAATTTGCAATGGGACAAAGCACTGATCATTTCTATATCAGCAGGGGTTGCCCCAATTTTGGAAGGTGTGGAGCTCAGACAGGGTGGAGCCCCAAGCCACACAGGCCTCCCACATTCTAGCCTTGGCTGAGGCCCAATGACAGGAACAGACAAAGAGCACCAGTGCCTGTGCACTGGATTAAAGCACAGGGTTGGAGGCCGAGGAGTGGGAGGAGAAGACTCTGGAGCCATCCTGACCTCTTGCCCTCACGCCAGGTCTACCCTCTGCCTGGGTGCCCCGAAGAGGGGTCTGTGAAGGTGGGTAGGAAGATGAGGGACTAAGTCTGAATACGCTGCTTCAGAATGTTCGATAGAACCCCATTTGCCCAAACCTAAGGTTGCTGGGAACTTGCTGGCAGTCTGGGAAAATCGGGGTGATCTATATTCACCTCCCTCGCTGGAACCCTGCAGGATTCAAGACAGGTGCTAGCGTAGCTGAATCGTATAGCCCTTCCTTTGGCAGCTTCCCTTGACCCTACCGGCTCCCTTTAGTCTTTCTGATGGATGAAGTTTGGATCCTGTGCTTTGTAGCAAGAAAAAAATTTTTTTCTTGCCAAAGGACAGAGAATCAGAGCCCAAGAGGCCAAACAAGTCTACCATAACCGCCTCTATGGAAGAATGAAGCCCGCAAGCTAAGGGATTACCAAGGACACACGGACACTAGAGGAGGGCCTGGAGGACACCGTGAGGGAGCTGGTTCCCATCTTTCACTTCCTGAGTCTTGGCATCGGCATCTTTATGTGCGGAGCCACGTTGCCAGTCCTATTACATTTCCATGGGGGCAGTAACAACGAGCCACAGATTTCATGGCTTCCAATGACACAAATGTGCAGCTCTACCGTGTGAGGATCAGAAGCCCAGTGGAGACCTCACCAGAGTAATTCCAGTGGATCAAGCAGAACCATGTTTGGGGGCTCCGGTGGAAAATGGCCCCGCTCCTGTGGGCTGCTGGCAGAAGCTGTTCCTGGCAGTTTGCAGAAGAACTTTGTTTTCTTGCTGGCTGTGAAAAAGACTGGTTTCCAGCTTCTAGAAGCTGTTGCATTCCATAGCCCAGGGTCCTTCCTTAGTCTTCAAAGTCCGAAATGGGGTTGGGGATGGTCAAGTTGGTAATTAGCTCACCTCTCAAGCACAAGATCCTAAATCTGATCCCCCTGCACTCAGCACAAGAGTCAGCTGTGGTGACTTGCACTTGTAAGCCATTCCTGGGGGCTGGAGACAGTGGATTCTGGGAATCAGTGGCCAGCCAGCCTAGCCTAATTAATGGGCAAGCCTCAGGTTTTAGTGGCTCCGGAGGAACAACATCTGAGGTTGACCCGTGGGACACACACACACACACACACACACACAGCATGGTAAACACAATCCTGTCAGTATAGGCAAATCACAAGTACAACCACAAAAATAAAAACAAACCCCAATGCCCAGAACAGCTCCTAGTTTCTAGAAGCTTCTTTAACTAAGGCCCCTCACCATCTTCAAAGCTAACAGTGGTTATGGAGACCATAATTTCCTAACCCATGGTGCCCTTCTCTTCCACTTCAGAGACTGACTGGGTGGGTGGAGCCAGCTTCTTCATCTCAAGGTCCCTAACTTAGTCACATCTGCAGGGTGCCTTTGTCAAGTAAGGTAACTACAAAACACAGCCTTTGCATTTCACTGCCACATAAAAGACTTCTGTGAGCAAAGAAGGGATTTAGCAAATGGTCCTTCAGTAGCAAACCTGGATGGATGCTCCATGTTCTCTCATTCAAGTCAGGTATGTCCTTCTTTTTCTTTTTACCCCTCCCCATCTCTCTTTCTCTCTCTCCTTCCTTCCTTCCATTCTCTCTTTCTTTTTTTCCTTCTTCCTTTCTAGCCCAGGCTAGCTACAAACCTGCTTTGTATCCAAGGATGACATGGAGCTCTAGCATCCATTTCCCCAGTGCTGGGATTACAGTACGCACTGGCACTCCAGGGCTTGGTGCACGCTGGTCAAGCATTCTACCAGCTGAGCCCCACCTCCAGCCCTCCAGTCAGCTTTGCTGCTGTTTACCTGAAAGCAGTTCAGTTCCAACAGTTTGAAGACTCAGCCCACCAAGTGTCAGAAGGAAACCTAGGCATCTGGAACTTTATATTGTCCAGTAAAAGTTGAGATTCCCTCCCATTGAATTTAACTTCATTTGCTAAAGTGATGTGGTGACAAAAAGCTGATATAATCTGTGTGGGCTTTGGATTTTATTTCCAGCACACACACACACACACACACACACACACCCGCATGCTCAACAAACAAAAATCAGTTTGTAAGAGTGGCTCATAGAACTGTCTAGCATCTTATTTTAAACAGTGCTGAGTGGGGGTTGCTGTTCTGTCGGAGAGAGAGCAATGACTAGCAAGCAGTAGCTTGCAGGTTTGATCCCCAGCACTCTTCATTGCAAATGGAGCAGCACACTCCTGAAATTCCAGCACTAGGGAAGCAGGGGCAGGAGGATCATTATCAGAGTGAGTTGACATCTAGCCTGGGCTACACGATTATGTAGCAGAAGATGATGCTCTTCTTCTGTAAGTGGAGAAGCAAAGGAAAATGAGGAAGGATCAGGGTCTCAAAGTTATCTTTAAGGGATCTATATAATGATCCCAGCGATCTAACTCCCATTAGGCGGCACCTCCTAGGGTTCCACTATCTCTTGATAAATCCCCAGGCTTCTGCCTTAGCCAACACCTGTGCCTTTGGGAAAACACTTACCCAAACACTATCTGGGACCTTCTAAAGACCCGAGTTAATCCTAAGGCTTAGCGAATTGAGTTTCAGCACCTGAGTTGGGCTGTGTAAACACTCTGACCACCACAGCCATGTTTGCTCACCCACTCACAGCTGATGACAAATGCCACAAGTGGGTGACTGCATGGTTCTCTTCTCCTTTGCGTAAAGCCCCCGGCACTCTCAGGGGACTTAGCCGTGAGAATAAGACACAGGGTGTCTCAGTCAGGGTTTCTATTGCTGTGAAGAGACACCATGACCACAACAACTCTTATAAAGGAAAATATTTAATTGGGGCTGGCTTACAGTTTCAGAGGTTTAATCCATTATTATCGTAGTGGGATATGGCTGCATGCAGGCACACATGGTGCCGGAGGAGCTGAGAGTACTATACCTTGATCTGTAAGCAACAGGAAGTAAACTGTGTCACTGTGCATAGCTTGAGCATCAGAGATCTCAAAGCTGGTCCCACAGAAACACTCTTCCTCCAACAAGGCCACACTTACTCCAACAAGGGCACACCTCCTAATAGTACCTGCCACTCCTTGTGAGTTTATGGGGGCCATTTTCTTTCTGTGATGGTTAGCACTAACTACCAACTTGACAGAACCTAGGATCACCTTGGAGATAAAGCCTCTGGGCTTGTCTGTAAAGAAGTTTCCAGATAGGGCTTAGACCCTAAATGTCAGTGCTAGGATCTAGACTGAATAAAAAGATGGGGAGAGGTAATGGCCAATCTTTGCTGACAACTTGACCACATCTGTGATCCACTAAAACCAAGGAGCTGGCATAACTGTAAAGGATTTTTTTTCTCCAGTGTTTTTATTTATTGCTATTATGCTATGTGCCTGGCTGTTTTGCCTGCATGCCTGTCTAGGTACCACAGGCAGTCGTGAGCTGCCGTGTGAGGGCTGGGAGCCCAAATGGGGTCCTCTGGAAGACAGTGCTGTTGGCCACTGAGCCATCTCCCCATAGAGACTTTCTTGACTGGATCATTTGTTGTAGCCTAAGTCTGGAGCACACCTCCTGATGGCAGTCTATAAAAGGACATGTAAGGAGGAAGCTTTTGCTTTTTGATTATCAAGTTCATCTCCCCTGTTGCTGAGGCATTTCTTTGCTGGTGCTGGCATTAGAACTTACTTCTTCAGGATTCTAACATAGGCTGAAGATCAACAGCTCTCCTGGAATCCTCCACTACTCTAGCAGCAGGTTGAGACTGCTGCGCTATCCAGCCTTGTGACTGAAGAGCTACCAGATTCTCGGCCTTTCTCTCAGAAGACAGCCGCTGTTGAACTAGCCCAACCACAGCCTGTAGGCAGCTCTAATAGAGTCCCTTTTCGCATATGTATATTTATTTTACCAGTTTTGTTCCTTTGGAGAATCTTGATTGGCACAGGAGCCAACATTCATCCCTCCCTGTTTCTTGACTATGAACATGTGACCTCACGTTCCTGCCTCCATAATGAACTGTAGTGTGGGCTGGAATGGACCCTTCCTTCCTTCCATTGCTTTGTCAGGTATTTCTTAAGAAAAGAAGCTAATACAATTTTTTTTTTTTTGAAAAGTCACTATTGAGTATTTCAAACATTTCCAGCGTAGCCTTTCTCTGTTCCTGTGATAAACACCATGACCAAAGGCACCATGGGTTTATTTGGTTTACACTTCCACACCATGCTCCATCATGAAGAGAAGGTGAGTAGGAGCTCAAGGCAGGATCCTGGAGGCAGGACCTGAAGCACAGACTGCAGGGAGACTGCTTACTGACCAGTTCTTCATGGCTTGCTCAGCTTGACGTTTTAAACAGCCCAGACCATTTGCCCAGGGGTGGCACCACCCACAGTGGGCTGAGCCCATCTGCATCAATGAGTAATCAAGAAAATGCTCTACAGGGGAGACGCACACAGACCAATGTGATGAAGGCGATTCCTTAATTGAGACTCCCTCACCCCAGGTATGTCTAGCCTTGTGTCTAGTGGGCGAACACAAGGTAAACCCCATGAACTCAGATTTGGTATTAACAATCAGCTCTTGGCTGATCTGATTTCGCCTTTATGGCCACCCACACCGAGATACCCTATAGTCTAAAAGCCAATCCCCAGGTATTTTAATATCTCTTGTGGATCAAAGCTCTGAAAAAAATAACTCCAGGCTGGGGTGTGGCTTGGTAGCAGAGCTCTTCCCTGGTGTGTGTAAGGCCTGGGGCTTGATTCCTGCCGTGCAAGAACTTGCTGATATCCAGCCGTAATTTCCTGAGTAGCTGGGATGATAAACCTTTGCCACTAGGACTGGCTGGTACTTGGTCTAAAAGGAGAAAGTTATGTTTATCAACTACTTGGTTTTTTGATTTTTGTTGTTGTTGTTGTTGGTAGTGGTAGCGTGTGTGTGTGTGTGTGTGTGTGTGTGTGTGTGTGTGTGTGTGTGTATGCAAGAGAGAGAGAGAAAGCTTCTTCCAAGTGATAGGATTAAAGGTATGAGTCACCATCTTGGGCCGACTCTGGTTATATTAAGGTAAAGATAGAGTAGGAAAGAGGGGCAAGTGAGGTTTTTTGGTTTTTTTTTTTTTTTTAATTATTTTCCTTCTTGGTCTTGGTGATGGGCCCCAGGGTCTTCCATGCACTATGCCAGTGCTTACAATGGGGGACATTTCTTGTCTTTGAAGGCTCCAGTTCCTGCTTTCTTTTTTTTATTCAATCTAGGATCCTAACCCACAGTGCCACCCACATTTAGGGTGGGTCATTTCATCTCAATGAACCCAATCTAGGGTACCCTTACAGACAAGCCCAAAGGCAAACCCAGTCCAGAGCATTCTTCACACCTGTGTCCAGAGGTCTTTTTGGTGATTCCACATTCTCTAAAACTGGCAATCAATATTAACCCTAAATAGCCCATGGTTGATATAAATTTCATCATCATTATTATTGGTATTTGGTCTCTGAAATCCAAAATATATTTTGCTTCCAGTTCTGATGATAAATTTTCATCGGATAGATATGCATGACTTGTGGCCAGGAGGGTTATACTCTCTCTACCAAACCACACATGACCTGAACTGGATCTCCCAGGACCCATGTGATAGACAGAGAAAGACTTTCCAAAATTGTTCCCTGAGTTACACACCTGTGCTCTGACACATGTGAATAGACAAGCACACACACACACACACACACACATCCCTGCACAAAATAGCTAAAATAGAGAGAGTGGACTGTGATGTTTGCACAGCTCGCTCTCCAAACCCCAAACATTCCACCTTCACTCCCACGGCCAACTTCTTGCCAAAATAAGCTGGAGAGGATTTGTGAGTGCCTGGATTCCAGCAGTGGTTGATCTGATCTGAGAAGAAACAGAAAAAGCAATCTCCCTAAATGTTGATTTGTTTAAATTTCTCTACAAACTTTACAACACAAAGAAACCATCAGAGACAAGCTGGTAATGAAGTAATCAGATGACTCTGCTAATATTCCAGCCAGGAGAAATGAGTCCTGGTTTCACTGGGCAGATATGAATGGGATTGTTAAACACAGCCAAGGGAGGAGGATGAGGCCTCACTTTTTTTGTCTCCTTCTGTCTAGGTTCTGAAGGCCCAGCAGGAATACAAACAAGTATCTGGGAGGAGTGCGGGCTCTGATATTCTAAGGAAAATGCCTTTGTCAGACATCACTTTATCCTTCTGTTTGTGGGTGGGGCCTACATGTCACAGATAGTATGCAGAGGTCAGAGAACAATCTGCCACAGTCTGTTCTCTCTTTCACTTATGTGATTCTCAGGGAGCTGATCAGGTGGGAAAAGATCCATAGCAAATCTCCTTATCCTCTGATCCATCTCCATGACCCTTTATCCTGCATTATACACAGTGGCTTCTGCAAGTTTCTTTGTTTTGTTTTTGTCTTTTAAAGACAGGGTCTCACTGTCCCTGGAACTGACAATGCAGACCAGGCTGACCTCTCACTCTCAAGAGATATGCCTGCCTCTGCAGTCCTAGGATGTGTTGTTTACTTTAGGTTTCCTTTGAGATGGAAAAGGAAGCGCCTTAAGCAGGAAGATAAACACACAAAACAGCTTCAGGAAGTCCCTGAAATCCACCAGATTCGCTAGAAGCCTCTCTGTCAAGGTGGATAATAAAAGCTGGAAGTCCCTCTGAGGAACTGAGCTGCAAAGAAGACTTTGAGACCAGACCAGCAGCCTGGAAGAGGTTTAGACCAGGGTCACTGGGAAAGGATACCACTCAACCTGCTAAACTGCCTGGGATCTGTCACCCGTGCTGGGGTGGGCTTTGGTCATGGAGTTGTCCTTGAGTCATTCCTGCTGTTATAAGTAGCTCCTCCCCCAATTTCCTGTAAGGAATCTCAATAAAAAGTCATTGGTTCACCAAGTTGAACTTTGCTAGTGTCTGTACTGTCACAGACTCCCTACCTGGGGTGAGCAGGTATGTATCATAACAACTGCATGTGACTCCACACCAGCCCAGAAAGTTTTACATTTGAACACATTCTCAGTTCCCCCAGCCCCTGCTTCTAATCTGGGAAACCTACTTTGAGGGAAATGAAATTAGTAACAAATGGTTGTAATATTTTCTGCATTTTTTTTCCTCTAAGTCAAGAAGAAATTGTTGCTTCTCTCATGTGAGGGAAAGAGAAAGAAGGCCAGTAACCAGAAAGGAAGAATGGGGCCACACGACTTCCTCTTCTGTTAAAAAGTCAAAGTTTGGAACAGGGACAGGACCAGGTCAATAAAGGTACTTGCTGCAGAGCCTGGAGTTAGATTCTCAGGACCCAAATGGTGGGAGGTGAAAAGCATCTGACGGCTACCAGAGGGCTGTGACCTCACAAAATACATGAATGTAATAGAAGTTTAAAATATTCAAAAAATGTAAAATTTAGGGGTTTGGAAGTACACTTTGAAGGGAAAGTGTATATAGCATTTGGGTGGCCTTGGGTTTTATTCCATAAGTACTGACTTTTAGAAACAAATAAATAAAGCTAGGGGACAACCCAAGGTATAAATTGTGTCATCCTCCAAGAGGGGTTCCGTGAGGAAATTAGATGTGAAGAACCCATCTAGGCAGGGTAGAACTGGTCTGGGATCTTGGGTCCCTTGCATTCCGGAAGCCAGACTAGCAACTCCCTTAACAAGGGAACCATCTATTTAATTGTACTAACCTTAGGTTAGTGACTCAGAGCTTGGACCCATGGGCAAGTTTTGTGGCTTCCTCGGGTGTCAGCCTTCCCGCCTTTAAAAAGGACCCTATCGAAGTCAGAGGTTAACTGAAACAAAGGAACTGGAACACACCGGTTTCCACAAACTTAAGGAAGAGATATAGACTCACAGGCAGCTTTCTAGGAGCAGCTCTGAGCCCTGGAGAGAAAGCTGAGTCCGGGTTGGGAGGGCACATCCATTAGCTGCCCACTTGCTTATTGAAGAGGACATTTCTGGACTGTGTGGAAGGCCCAGGGCTACTTAAGCAAATGCTTTCATGCAAAGCCTCATCTACACTTTGTCCTGCAACTTCAGTGAGCCTATTTTTTCCTTCTTTCTCCCTCTGTTGTTGAGTTCTGATTACTTCCATCTGGCTGCAACAGCTCCAGCAGAGGCTCTGAAAACACCCCCTCCCAGCATATGCAGCAAGCCTAACGCTTGCGTCACTTGTTGCCAACGTGCTCTTAGATGGCCATAAGGGGCGCCTGGCACCCCAGGCACCTGCATTAACTTCCCGAGCAAAGAGGGCCCGCGTGGATCTAGTCCTGCGTCCCATCCCACGTGCCACGGCGCCCACGGCGCTCGGAGGAGCCGGGAGTTTTGGGAACAACCGGCGGAGGGCTGAGGCGGGGTGGGAGAGAAGGGGAGTTCAGATATTGAAACCAGCAGTTGCAGCGCCTGAGCTCCCGAGCTCATCTGACTTGAGTTAGCAATCCCCCACCCCGGCGCCTTAGAAAAAGTGCTGGAGAGTGGCGTGTGCTCTGGTCCCCAAGCCGGAACTTTCCAGTAGGGGTGCTTTATTTCCTCCGAACTGGGATGGAGAAATCTGCGATATTCTCAGCCCCCCTCCTCAAGAGTGGCGTCTAGGTCATCCCGTCTCCCCTCTCCTCCCATCTCCCGGCTCCCAGTCCCTAACTCCCAGCGTTCTTTGGTCCCCTGCTAGAACTTTTCAGGAGGGGTGTTTGCTTAAAAAAAAAAAAGAAAGAAAGAAATCTCAAAGCTGAGGTGGAGCAGTGACTGTGATCGCCCCGGGCCATCCCTTCCAGGGTGGTGTCTTCCACCCGCCCCCATCCCCAGCGGCAGGGCGCACGCCGCGGGCTGGTAGGCTGAGCGCAAGACGACTCGGGTGTGCCCAAGCTCAGCGCGCGGGGGCGCTGCGCCATCCCGGAGAAGCTGATGGATTTCAGGAGTGCCTCCGTTCGCCAGCCGAGGCAGCACGGCTCCGCGGACTTTTTTTCAAACTCCTCTCATCAATGAGACTTCTAGGAGGAGCGGGCGGCGGCGGCGGCGGCTAAAGAGGACGCGGAGGAAGGCGAGGAGGAGCCAGGGGAAGGAGCGTGGGCCGCGCGTCGCATCGCAGCCGCCTGGAGCTGCTGGCTCCGAGTCCTTAGGGACTGCCGGGGTCCCCCTCTGGTCCCCTCCTCTGCCTGCTCAGCCCCGCCCCAGCGGCCTGAGCCCCGGCACTCGGCAGCCCCGCGCCAGCCAAGTTGGGATGGGGCCCTGCAACCACTGCCCGGCGCCCGAGAGGCCACCTGCGTGCTAGAGGCAAACTTTTGTCTCCTCGGTAAAGTTGCATTGGCTTCCCCCCCCCCCTTTTTTTTCCTTGCTCGTGGTGGCGGAGCACTTCCTAGCCCGACCAGCCTTGGCGGCTGGGATGCTGTGCGGTCTTCCGAGTGTCTCTCGGCCGGTTACTGGAGTCGAGATCGTGACACCGATTTTATGGAGGGCAGAGAGGGCAACCGTGATTGTTGATCTGGTCCAGCAGCGACAGGGCTTACGGAGGATTTTGACTCAGAACTCGTGGCGGGGGGTCGATTTTATACTGCGGTCCTCCACCTGAGGATAAGCGCCTCTTGCCCTTCTTGGGTTGCTCGGGTGGGTAGGCCATTCTTTGACCGGTGGTACGGCACGGAGCCTGGAACTGTTTAGGGGAGGCCTGGGGGTTGGGATGCTCCGAAGCTCCCTTAGATGGGCAGCTGGGAGCGCGCCTGCAGGAGTGCGCGGTGTGCTGTCGCCGCGGCCCGCCACTTGGGAATTTGAACTCCACTTCTCCACGCTGCGAGTCCACGTCCTGGAGCCCAGTCTTTCCTTTCTCCCTCTCTTCTTCTTCTTCTCCCTCGTTGAGCCCTGCTGTCCCTTCCCCCCTGCTGCTTGTCTGTACTCCGGGCCTTGGTTCTCGCTTCCAAACCTTCCTCTCTTACTCTAGGACCCCAGATCCCCTTGACTTCCCGAATAGATCCACGCGTAATCCTTCGCCGAGGGATCGGTTCCCCCTACTTCTCACTAGTCCTCATTAGCACCCCTCCCCAACCAATCTCTCAACAAGTATATTTGCTGAGGAATTTGAAAAATCCACTACTGCAACTTGATCTGTGTGTGATGGATGAGGAGCGGCGCGGACAGAGTTGGGCGCCAATCCTATTAAGGGTTTAGAGAGAGGGGAGCGGGTTTTTTTTTTCCCTCTAGGATAGGGGGAAGGGACCGTGTGGTTGAGTGAGTTCGAGAGGGCTCCCGTCGTGCTGGGAGCTGGAAGTCCATCGAACTCGGCTTCTTTTCAGCCCTGCAGTAATTGCTCTCATTTGCTAGGAACCATGACTTTTAGAGACTGGGGAACCTGAGGATGGAGTCCCTGTGCCTCACCTCGAGTGACCCGGCCACAGAGGCGCATCGAGGTTGTGGGGATCTCCCAGGGCGCCTCTCCATCCTGGCTTTCTCTTTTGTGTAACTGCCCTGTGGTTCCCAGGGCTGATCCAGTTGGTGCAGTGGTAGGAAAGACTTCTCTTGGTAGTTTGGTTCATCAGGGGCTAGGAAGGGGTGGGTTCTGTACCCATCTGTCTCCCCAGCTGAGGCATCCTTCATCTTGAGGAGAGCTTTGCAGTTCGGTGGCCGCACGACGTCCTGGGCCCCCTGTCCCTCCGCCCACGCTGGGCGTGTGAAGGTTTAATCCCCACAGCTCCAGATAAAGGGAACAGTTGTAAAATGCTCATATGCTGTTTGCAGACGAGGCTCTGGGGGATGTTGGAGAATTTGAAAGTAAACGTTTCCCTCGCAAGCAGCATAAAATAGTGTTTAAACAAATATTGTATTGGCATGCTCCGGGGGCTCGGTGCCAAAAAAGTAGAGTAAATAAACTGTGAAATCCAAAATATACAGTGCGGGGGGATAGCGGGCGCAATAGGCGGGCTTGTCACAAGTCTCCCAGATGCTATCTGTTTGTTCCAGTCACCCCTCCTTCGAGCCCCCTCCCCGCCCATTTCCTCACCTTGGCTGTGGTTTCCCTAGCTGGGTAGGCTTCCGTGTGTGTGTCTAGGGACTAGCCCCTCCTGGCCTGGGAGCTGCCCCTGAAAGATCTCAGCGGGTCTGGAGCGGGGGGAGGGAATGAATACATTGTGTTCTTACCTGGATTGGTCTCCCTAACGTGAGGAAGACATTCTGATGCGTGTTTGTTTTGAGTTTGGTAGCTCCCATCTGTTTCATCCCGGAGCGCTAATCCCAGAATGGCTAATCCAGGCCATGCAGACCCCCCTGCTAAAGGGTTCAGTTCTCAAATCTCATCGTCTTGCTTTCTTTCACTTTCACCAACTTGCTGCCTCTCTGTGGAGGGTTCTGAGAGTTGGGACAGGCCTCTTCCGGATACAATTTCTACTCCAATGCTGCCCTATGGAAAGCTGTCTCGCCTGGTGAATTTGTAAGGTTAATTATATTTAGGAAGATTTAGCGTGGTTTTGTATGTCCCTCAAATGCATGGGGTGTTTCCTGTTTGTAGGGGGCTTAGAGTAACACAGAAGAAGGTCCTGTGTAGGAGGGAGCCCTGGAGAAGACTCATTCTTGCTTCGGTCCTGTGTCTGAGAGAGAGGCTGGGCTCATCCATGAATTAGGAAGGACTGGGATTGATAAATCTGTTTCTGTTCTTAGGAGGGAATTGATGCGGTTGGAATTTGAGCAGAATTCAGACTCACTGAGGTCTTTTCTCAAATTCAAACCAGGCGTTGGAAGGAGGACCACCTTGAAGTTCGTATGGCGTTAGCCATGATTCTCCACTTTCTCAAGATGTTCCTGTGGCCTACTGGCCTTGGGAGAACATTCGGCTTTGAGCACTGAGATGAGTCGCCCTTTTGAATTGCTTAGTCGTGAGAGGGGGCCATGGGGTTACCGATCCCAGGCTCATTTTCTAAGTTGCTGTTGGGGTCTCAGGGGCTGCGTCCTGTAGCTGGCTTGTTTGCACTGCTGACTGAAAAATACACAAATACTTCACTCTTTTTTGTACTCCTACAAGAGCCCTGTACACAGTGCAGCCCCTGGGGCTGGATTAGTGAATCCGGGACAGTCAGCAAGCGGGCAGACAGAATTGGATATTTGCCTACACTAAGTACCCTTCTTCCAGCAGCACCACCTCCTGGAAAACTTCAGGGCCCAGACACTAGCAATTCCCTTCAAATGAGACCATGCATGCACTGTAAAAGTTACTGTGACCCCCTCACACCCAGCTGGCTTGTTTAAGCCCAAAACAGAGTCCTAAAATCTTGTGGGTGCAGCTGGCCTTTTCTGGTACAAACCGCAAGGAACAAGGTGGGGCCAACCTGCCCTGCATCTTTAGGCTGGGGGTGGGAGGTCTACCTGTAAGGTGCCTGTTAACTGGTTCGTCAGGGGCCACAGGCCAGGTGGACCTGGCTGCGGACAGCTGCTGCAGCTGGGCCTGAGCCCTTTGAAAGGAAACCCCAGGGAAGCAGTTCTCTTCTTTCTTCTTTTCACTGAGCATCAGAGGCATGGACAAGTGAAGAATGCCAACTAGAGAAAGACTGTATTCTCAGATTCTAGAGCATCCCGAGAGGCAGATGTGGTGATTGGATCAACAGCCTGACTCCCCAGATCCAGTGCTCAACTTGCTCTCACTTTTGAAGAACTGGAGGGAAGGGAATAAGTACTCTGAAATCATGTGCTCATAGCAGGTATAGGAGGAGGTCAGCAGCACCGGCATCTCATGGAGAGGACCCTAGGGTCAAGAAGGCCACCCTCTCTATGCTTTCCTGGCTTCCAAATAAGCACTCCATCACATTCAGTACCCCCCTCGTTGGAGGGCTTGTGGAAAATATAAAGGGCTGGGAAAATGAAAACTTTAGTCACTGTTTTTAGATTTTTGAGGGTGACAAAAGTGCCACTAAGTCACATAAGTATTTAAAATATTGGGAAGACACAGAGGAGATGACAGTACATGTGTGTGTGACTTACTGTCTAGATTCTTCCAAGAACTGAAGAGGTCCTAATGTTTCTGCTTAGCTTTCCTTCTGGCTTCTTAAATCACATGCATGTGCCGGGAAATAAATCTCTTAAGATGTGACCAGACAGTACCCATTAAATTGTTTTTTGAGATTTGGTTTTAAATAGAAGGAATTAATGTGGGGTTGGTTTCCTTTGGTGTGTGTTTCACATGTGTGTTTTTAAAAAGGCAGGTTTCTGGGAAGGGTGTTTTAACTGAGTGCCGGGTTTCAACATTAGCATAAGAAAACCACTTTTAGTGCTTCTGCTATTGTCTTGAATGAGTTGGTACTAATGGGAGGCAGGCTAAGAAGGGTGATGGCCCATTGAGATTCCTCCAAGCAGCCCCTGCCCGGTCCCCTGCCTGTGAATCTGGGATCGGCTATTACTTTTATCTTGCCTTTTCCCCGTTTTCTGTCCTTTGGGATGCGGTCACTTTTGTCCACGTTTATGGACCGCTTTCTTCTCTGCAAATCTGTGGAAAATTTAATGAACCAAAAACCAGCAAATAAAATAAAGAGAACTTTTTTTATTCATTAGCAGAAGACTGGGATTGAATCACCTCTTTGGGTGCACAGGGTCCCAGTGACGGAACTCGGGAAGGCTTGAGGGTGGCCCTGATACAGGGTGGTCTCTCACCCAAGGAAACATGACCGATTGCTCTTGGAGGCCCGTGGCCGTCTTGCTGCAGCCCCCAGCATTTTCCTCCTGGATCCAGGCTCTGAGGGGGTTGGCATGGGTGGAGGAGAGAGCTTCCCAGCCTGGCCTGCCCTCGGCTTTCCCTGGGACACAGTTAAGTATCTCCCTACCTCTAGACCTAGCTTTCACCCTGTAATTAGGCAAAGCCCCGGGTGTGATTAAGGCTGCTGACTTGGCGGGCCTTGGAGCCCTTTCCCCGTATGAGAGTGAACTCTTGCTCTTTGCTGAATTTTACAGGGCTCTAATACCTCTGGGCTGCTAAGTGTCTCCCCATTCTTTCCTGGTTTTCTTTTTTCCTCCTTCCTGCCCCTTCAATCTCTTATTCCTTTCTTTTCTTCTTTCCTTCCTTCCCTTTTATCATCTTCTTAACTTTCTTTTCCCCATCTTTCCCTTTCTTCTCCTTCTGCCCCCTCCCCCCTCCTCCGTACCCTCTCCATTCCTTCTTTCCTGCCCTCCTGCTCCTCTTTGTCTCTCCCTCCTCCGCTCCACCCCCGCCCGTCTCCCCGCACCCCGCCCCGCCCCGTCCCGCCCCGCCCCTCCGAGACTCGCCGTCCCGGTGGGGCCGCGCAGGCCGCGTGTCCGGGCGGCGCCGAGCGCGCCCCGTCCGGGGAACATTCCGTGCCCGAGCGCCCGCGGCCTCCCACCTGCGCGCCCGCCCGCCCGCCCGCCTGCTCCGCGGCGAGCGAACAATGGCTACATTGTTGCGGCGGGTGGCGGGAGCTGCCCGGGATCCTGCTCGTGGCTGGGTAGGAAGAAGGCTAGAGGGCCAGCCAGGTTGTGGCGCCCGTCGGGGGCGCAGTGTCCACCTAAGCCCCGGTCCGCACGTTCTTCCCAGCCTACCTGCCTCCGGCTCTCCTTCCTCCTACCTCCTGCCGATGCTCAGGTTTAGAGAATCGAGAATCGGAGCATTTGATGAGACACCCAGGCACCAAACTTTTGGTGGTGGTTGAAACTTTCTTTAAGATGTTCTGCAGACTGTAGCTTGCAAGGCTCCAAAGCTGAGGAGGAATGGGTGCTTCCTCGGGCCATGCCCATTCATCCTGACCTCTCAGCTTGAAGAAAAAGATCTTTGAACACTTAGGACAGAATGTTTAAAAGAGCATCGTGAGGGGCCCCACATAGGCCCCTTTCAGCCCCTGCTTAGCGCCCTGTCTTTGTGCCTTGGACAATGAAATAAGTCAGGCCGACTTCGGAGCCTCATTTATAAGAAACTGTAAGGGCCGCTCAAGTACACTTGTGCTAAGTTGAATTGATTGAAATTTAATGGCGGTTAGTGGCGATGAATGGTAATGATTTTCCAGCGTATCTTTGGCATACTTGACATTAATAACTGGAGTGTGTGTGTGTGTGTGTGTGTGTGTGTGTGTGTACGTGGCTGAGCCCGCCTCGAGCCTGCCACACACACAGGAGGCAGCTACGTTATTCATCATCCTACAAGCCAGTCCGTTCCTCAAATCCTTTCCCTTCTTACTAGATTGCAGTTGTTTGGATGATTTACACACACACACACACACCCCAAAAATGGTAGAAAGAAGGATAGAAAAATCTTTCTCCATTGAGCATGTACATCATGTCAGCATAAATTTGAGCTCAGGGTTTTTTTTTTTTCAATTCTTACATAAATCAGCTTCTAATATACAGAATGTGATGAGTTTGTTTTAGATGGCATCCTGAATTAATGGTATGCAAATCGAAGCTTTGCAGGTGGAATGATTTACTTAATAATCTCAACTTCTAATATTTAGGCTTATTCATTATGTTGGGAGTTAAGAAAAAAAAGTCCATATTTGTAAACCAGAGATGAGGAGATTAATATGCAAGTGTTTGCAGTGAAGGCAGAGATGGAGGATGGAGAGGGGGCTAAATTTGTTACTTTCCTTTGGAAATCTGCAATTGACCAAGCACTGACCTTAGGAGCTGGGGATAGTCCCAGTGTGGTCTGGGGGAAGAAGAGAAATACAATGGATTAATTTCAGGTGTGAGGACCCAGGAGCGTGGCTATGACATGACTGGGCAGAGGAAGCAGGGTGGTGGGGTGGATTCTGATGCCTCTGTGGGACTCTCCCTTCAAACTATCTGAAGAGTTGATCATTAAGTACTTGATTATGAGGTGGCAATGGTGTGGAAAATTAGGCCTGAGGACCACCCAGGCAATCCATAGAATGTCTGTTCTTACATAGGGGGTTTTCCTTTGGGATAAGTCGGGGTAGAGAAAGAGGAGCAGATGGATGGGTTTGTGGAGAAATCAGCTTTGTGTTGCTTTCAGGAAGATGAAGAGACTAGGCCATGCTACTGCTGCATGATCCTGTGCAAGCTCTGTCTGTGTTTTAATTTCTGCATTGCTTTCACCAAACACCTCACGAAAGCATTGTAAGGATGGAAGGGTTTATTTTGGTCCACAGCTCCAGGGGATGCAGTCCATCAAGACAGAGAAATTATGGTGAGGGGTAGAGGTAACAGCATATGAAATCACAGGTAGGAAGCAGAGAGCATCTGATGCTGGTGCTTAGCTTGTGACCTGTTTTGTCTTGTTTCTTCCTTTAGTCTAGGACTCTATCCCATGAGATGCTATCACCTACATTTAGGCTCGGCTTTTCTATTTCAATTACCCTAATCTAGAAAATCTCTCACTGATGTGTCCAGAGGCTGGTGATTTCAGATCTTATTGATAATCACACCATAAAGTGGGAAGTTGCTGGCAGCTGCAGTCCGTTCTTCCCAGCAGCCAGCACGTCCTAATTCCAGGGCAGCGCTCCTCAGGGATCAGAGGGAGGCAGGGTGCTGGTGGGGAAACTGAGGTCTGCGGCAAGAGCTCTGCTTCTGGCTCCCCCTGACAGTTCTCTTTTGCTGTGCAGCTTCAGAGTTTGTAACTGTAATAAATCATAATTTAAATATCTGCTATGAAACCCCTGTGAACCCCCTTCCAAGGTTTTTGACCCACAGGTTGAAAACTGATGCTCTAGGGTAGGGTAGGGGTGGAATGGTCATGGGGCCAATAATGGCCATTTGGTCACTGGGGGCCCTTTTACACTCCCCTCAAAGATGAAGGCAGTTTAGGAAGGGTTGACTCATAAATATGTCCCAGATCTTTAAAGATGAAGACAGCATTTTGACTTTTCAAAAAAAAAAAAAAAAAATTGAGGTCGCAGTCATCCAGTGACAGGTTGAAGGCCTATCACTCAGACATCTCCATGGACAGCCCTGGGCTGTGCCTTTGTGATGCATGGTGTGTGTCCAGGCAGGGACACAATATTTAGGGCTGTCCCTTTCTATCTTCGGGAGATCAAGGTGAGGGGACAGCTCTGGTGTGGTTCAGGGACAAGGTTTGCAGGCAGGACCTTGTTTATGCCAGGAGAGAGCTAGTCAGTAGATCAGCCAGCCAAGGGCTCTTAGTTATGCAGATCAGGAATGGATCAGGACGGGAGGGGAGGGGAGGAAGTGAACCGGGATGTGTTTGTCTAGAGAAGATGAAGTGTGCAATAGACATAATATAGTAGGTTACACTTGCAGTATAGTCTGTTCCATGGTTCTTTGTACTGGTAAATGTGAGGAGAGATGGGTGATATGTATATTTATGCAGAAATCCGTTTATGTCAGTAAAACCGTAACCGCTGTCTCTCTGGGAATTGGGTTATTTTCTTGTCTTAAGATATATAAAAAATAGAAGTAGAGCTGGGGGCATGGCTAAGTTGGCCAAGTACCCGCAGTCATGAAACTGGGCTTGGAACCCCAGTATCCGCATAAAAGCGGGGCTTGGCAATGTGTGTCCTTCACCTCCACTTTGGGGTAGGCAGAGACAGGTGCACTCGAGTTGAACATGGAGCTTACTGGCCAGCCAGCCCTGTTTCAGAGAATACGGTGGAAGGATGGTTCAGTGGCAAAGTGCCTGCTGCCACTCGTGATGACCTGCATTGATCCAGAGCATCCACCTGGTAGAGGAAGGAACTGACTCCAGAAAGTTGTCCTCTGCATTCCTGCCTACATGCCCAAACATAGTACACACACACACACACACACACACACACACACACACACACACACAGGAATAATAATAATAATAATAATAATAATAATAATAAAATTGAGGAAGACATCTGACATTGCCCTCTGGCCTCCTTGTACATATGCACATACACCTACATGAACTTGTACATACAGCACACACACACATACACACACACACCCCTCTCAAACACAAGATAGAAATGGCATAGAAAGGTCAGAAGGAGAAATGAGGGGCAGCAGCAGATGATCTGAGACTGCAGCGTCATAGATTGTCTCCGAGTGGGGCTCCTGGACCACTCAGATAAGGTTCACACAGGAAGCCCGCACGTGTGCAGATTCTCAGGCCCCGGGGAGATCTTACTCTAGTCCAAGTTTGCCACAGTGGGCCTTTATCAAGGTGGGTGATGGGATGATGACTGGCCCCCTAAGACAGGGTCTCATGTATCGTAGGGTATCCTCAAATGGTTATTGTCCCCAGACCATTCCATCTCTACCAACCAGTCACTATAACTTAGAGCAGTGGCTTCCAACTTGTGAGTCACAAGAAGAACCTTTTTTTTTTTTTAATAGAAGTTGAGTATGAGATATCTTGCCTTCCAAGTGCTGAGACTATAGGTCTGTGTTACCTTGCCTGATGTATGCTGTGCTAGAGATAGATGCCAGGGCTTTGGGCTTGCTTAGAGAGTATTTTATCATCTGGGGCTGTGTTCCCAGTTATTGCCACCTTTAGGTCCAGTAATGCATTATCAGCAGGTTGGAAGAATCTTACCCATCTTGTCCACTGTTGCTGAACTTGGTCATGGTTATGCAGATTGAGAACTGAGTTGATTCTGGACCAACATAGCACAAAGAAGTGATGTCTATGGTACGATCTTATGGTGGGGGGAGACCAGACTGGAAGATCAGTCTAATGGGCAACACAGTCCACCTGAGGATTAGTGTTTCTGGACGGGTGGTCTTGTCAGTCACTGCAGTCCTGATGGCTGCTGAGATCGGGGCTTCCTTGTAATTTCATTTCTGTTACTGCCATAAAATAGTCTGGCAAAAGTGATTAAGGAGAAAAAAGGTTCTGTTTTAGATTATAATTCCAGGTTTGAGCCCATTATTGTGATATGGATGTGAGGGACTGAACAACTCATCCATCACATTACACCTACAGTCAAGAGCTGAGGGAAGTAAACGCATGGATGTTGCTTCCTTTGCTCACTCACCTCTTAAATAGTCTTTTCCTAGGGAATAGTACCACCCACAGGGGACTTTATCCTCTTACATCAAGTAACAATCAAAACAATCCTCAACAAATGTGTCCACAGGCCCAACCTGATCTACATAATTCCTCAGTTAAGACTTTCTCATCAAGTGATAATAGGTTGTGTCAAATTGACAGTGAAAGACTAACCAGCCCAGTCCTTTAAATACCTAAAGAGGTTCTGCCCATGTGGGTTAGCCTGGGATGCTCTGATACATACTAACAGGTACTGTAGCCTGTTCATATTAGAAGTACACATGCGTAATAAATTCCAGAACTAATCAAAGGAGAAAACATTCCATCTTGGTGTGTGCATACGTATGAATGTTCCTGTATTTGTGGGTGCATGTATATATGCAAGTTCCTGTGAAGTCCAGAGGTCAGTTGCTGCTCCCAGACACTCTCTAACTTTTGGGGGGACAGGGTTCCTCACTAGCCTGAAGCTTGTTAAGTACTCTAAGCTGGCAGGCCATCGAATTGCAAAGACCTACCTATCTCATTTCCCCAGCACTGGGATTATAAGCTTGTACCACCACACTTTGCTTTTGCTTTTATTTTAATTACATTTGTCTATTTATTTTGTATATAAATCTGTGTGTAGCGGGGTGGAGGATGGCATGAATGCCACTGTATGGATGTGGAGGTCAGAGGTCAACTTGTCGGAGTCAGTTTCTTTCTTCCACCATGGAGTCCCAGGAATCACAGAAGCCCGGCAGCAAGGGCCTTTACCTAAGGAGCCATCTGACTGGCTCAGATCCAGATATTTACCTGGGATCTGGAGACTAAATTCTGGTCTTAGTGTTTACAAAGTGAGCACTTTATTGCCTGAGTTACCACCCCAGCCCAAGAAGAAACTATCTGACAGGCTGAATTTGTGATTTGAGGACCAGTCCTCATCACTGGTCAGGTGGTGGCTATCAGGAGACTCCATCAGATCCGAGAGTAGGATTCTCACCTGACTGCATTTATGGAGTTGTTATGCTTCACTGAGACCCCCAAGGGTAGGTTTGTGAAGGAGGCAGAGAGGTGGAGGCAGCAGATGCAAGAATTCAAGGCTAACCTTGTCTCTACAGGGAGTTTGAGGCCAGCCTGAGCTACAGGAGACCCTGCTTCCAAGCAGCAACAAAAAAGTCAGCAGGCAGAGAGAGGTCTCTGTACATAGATCTCCATCCATCTAGCCTCCCTCCCCATCCATCCGTTTTCTCTCCACTTATATATATGATGTGGATTAAAGATCCAAAGCAAAGCCTGAATGGTCCACACAAAGCAAACAGCGGGAAGGCTGGAGTCAGGTCTGCTGGACTTGCCTCTCAGTTCTCTCAGTTGTTTTAGGATATCCGTGAACCCGAGACCCTGCCCTAATAGTTGCTTCAAAAGGGCGCTCCAGGAGCAGCTGAGGTCAGCTGGGACAAGGTCAGGCAGCTGGCTGGGTGGATAATATCAAGTGGGTAGATACTATGATGGGAGGTTATCCTGCCTAAACGTCATAATGTCAAAGTGCCGCTAATGAGGAACCTTGGGTGGGTGATGGTCACCAGCAAAGCCTGCCCAAGGTGTCCTTACTGACTGACATCCAAACTGCTGCCAGTGAGTTAGATATCTAGGAGTCCCTAGTGTGGAGTGTGACAGCAGGTAGCAATGTTTTACACACTCACCACAAGCTTTTTCTGTCCCCTGTATTTGAAATGGTTTGGTTCATGCCATCAAAAGGAGTTCCTTGTGTAATCCATCAGTCAATCAGCTGACACTTACCGGAGCATCTGTTAGGTACCTGGTGTTGATTAAAACTTAGCACCACAGGCACACTGCACTAGCCTGGTTTGGTACCCAGCAGCTGAAATCCCAGGTGTCTCCTCCAGTCTAGTGGAGGAGCTGGGCTTTGGCAGGAAAGCGAGAATGGTCAGGGTGAATGTGGGAACACTGCTCAGGAGTAGGGATTCCCCAAACTATTGTCCCAGGGAAGTGGGGTGGGGCTGTTTTCCTGGCTGCAGGCTGGCAAGGTCCCTAGGTCGTAACAGATTTGCAGTGGATTGTCTCTGGGAGCTCATAGTTAGGGAGAAAAGTCCTGGGACAGCACCTGGTCTGGGCCCTTTGCCTATTGCTCCTTTTTAAATTTTTTAATAATTTTATTATTACTATGTTTGTATGTATGCACGTATGCACGGTGTGTGTATATGTAATCTTGTGCCATGGAGGGATATTGAGAGCAGGGGACAGCTTTCAGGAATTGGTTCTCCTATTGTGTTAATGTGAGTCCCCAGGATAGATGCAGGTAAATCAGGCTGTGGATTAGCGCCTTTACCTACTGAGCTGCTTTCCACCACTTCATCCTTTTGTTTGTCTTTGAAGCAGTCTCACTATGTAGTCCCTACCGACTGGAAATCACTATATAGAACAGGTTGGCCTTGAACTTGTGGGTTTTCTCTTGCTCTGGGATGAGTGTATGCCATTGTACCCAGCTTGCTTTGATTCTTCTACTTAACTGAACAGTTGTACTGGGCAGTCAGGGAAAGTTTTCTTCTGCAGAGCACCAGCCTGGGCAGTTTAGCAGAGTGGTAGAGACCAAGGATAACCTGGACAGGACTCTCAGGGTGGATGCTGAACAGGATATAGCCTTTCTTTGGCCTGTGGGGTGAAGATTTGCGTAGGAATGCCCAAAGGGCAGCTTGTGATGCATTGCCGATATGTTCGTACTTATGTCTGAGGTGGTGAAATGTCAACATGCTGCAAACCCAGGGCTGTTCTGGGACTAGACCCCTGGGAGTGTGAATGTGTGAAGACTCCAATCTCTCTGTGGCCTTTTCTCTCTATCTTGAGTGTGAGCTGACATAGGTTTTTTGGGTGGTGGTTTTATTGTCTTTCATTTTTTTTGGTTTTTCAAGGCAGGTGTAACAGCTCTGGCTGTTCTGGAACTCACTCTGTAGACCAGGCTGGCCTCAAAGACCTCATAGAGATCTGTCTCTGCCTCCCAGTGGTAGGATTAAAAGAGTGTCCCATCCCCACCCCCACCTGGGTGGTGCTTTTTATTTATTTTGAGATAGGGTCTCCTATAGCCCGGGCTGGCATCAAACTTGTTGTGTAGCTGAGGATGACCTTGAACTTCTCACTTTCTTGCCTCTTCTTCAGAGTGTTGTGATTACAAGGGGGCACCACCCCTCCAGGTTGATGTGGTACTGGGGTTGTGTGCATGCTCGGGAGGTCCATTCCCACTGTGCCAACAGTCCCAGCCCCGACTTGCTTTAGTTTCAACTGTAGACAAGAGGGAATTCCTAGCGGATGGATATGTCCCTCTTACCCTGCCAAACCCTGTCTGTAGGTGGGGGTGGGGTGGGGGTGACTGCTCCTACCTGTTCCTGACCTCTTCCTGAGGATAGCTCCCCCTGGGATGATCTGGGGGGGGCTGTTGAGGAATGACTGGTGGGATATGGGGAGATGGGATGAAACTGGTTCTCAGAACACTCTGCTGCAATCCTCAGGAAGGGCTAGTGATTCAAGGGCAGTGATAGTCACGTGTACACCACCCATCCAGTCATCTGCCATTATACACTCAGTACCCTCTGACCATCCAAGTGTTCATCCTTTACCCACTCATTGTCCACACTCCCATCCACCCCTCCTCCCTTCTCCTTTCCACCGTCTGGCCTGCCCAGCCTCATTGACTCTTACATCCATTCATTGTACATCTCCTTATCCAGCCTTCCATCCTTCCTCCACCCACCCATTCACCCACCCTCTTTCCTATTCTTCCACTTGCCTGTCTACCACCTACCCTCTATCTATTCATCGGTGTTCATTCATCTACCCTTCTACCCATCCATCCTCCCGTCCCCCATCCATTCATCCACACATCCTTTCTTCCCATTCTTTAGTTATCCGCCTTTGGCTGTAGGGATTATTTTTTAAGGATTTATTTATTATGTATACAGAAGAGGGTATCAGACGTCATTATAGTTGTTTGTGAGTCACCATGTGGATGCTGGGAATTGAACTCAGGACCTCTGGAAGAACAGTCAGTGCTCTTAACCGCTGAGCCATCTCTCCAGCCCAACCGACTGTAGGGATTTTAAAGGCCTTTTGTATTGAGGCTCAGTGTGTCTCCTTCCCTCATTAATGAAGCTGGTGACCACTTTTGTGGAGTTCCTCCTGTCCTAGCCCAGGCTTTCACATCTCCCAGAGGTTTTCTTACTTAATAGCACTCATTAATATTGTCCTTATTATCTGTTTATTTGTACTTAGTGTTTGAAAAATGAGTTGGGGGCTGGAGAGACGGCTCAGTGGTTAAGAGCACTGTCTGCTCTTCCAGAGGACCCGGGTTCGATTCCCAGCACCCACATGGCAGCTAACAACTGTCTGTAGTTCCCGTTCCAGGCAAACACCAAGGCAAATAAATAAATAAAAGTGTTAAAAAAAAAAAAAGAAAAATGAGTTGGGGGGGGTGTTTGTGCTCACGAGCAGGTGAATATGGAGACCAGAGCAACATCATAGATGTCTTTATCTATCTTTCTCTGCCTTATGGTCTTGAGACGGTCCCCTCATTGATCTGGAAGTCTACCCAGCTAGGCTGATCTCAGGATCTGTCTGATTGCTCCCCGAAATGTTAAGGTTATGGGCACACTGTAGCCTCCAGAAACAGTTATTGAGGAGGGAAGTGGATATACATCCCCTTTGGGATCTGTCTTAAGAAATCCAAGCTAACCCAGGCAGTAGCCAGGTTGGCTTTCTTGGTCTGGGAGAGCAACTGTGGTTAATGATTAGTTTTTAATATTGTATTTTTACATTGTCTGAGCACATGCTACAGTTTATTTGGGCCCCACACATAATCTGTGCATTGGATGGGGGGTGGCTGCTGGACCTAGCTCGGAATGGGCAAAAGTAACCAGAGTTGGAGACTGGCGTTACATTTGAGCTACTACTGGACCTTAGACAGGCACTCTTATCCTTTCCTAGTTGGTTTCATAGAACAATTCATTTCTCTCTCTCTCTCTCTCTCTCTCTTTCTGTCACGCACACACACATTTTATCTATTTTCGTCATGTGTCTGTGTGTAGTAGCATTTATGCCGTGAAACACCTGTGAATCTAGAGGACAGCTTTCAGGGGTTGGCTCTCTCCTGTCCCCACATGGCTTCTGGGAGTCAGGCCATCAGGCTTGGTGCCAAACACCTTTACCTTTTGAGCCATCTTACCAGCCCAGTTCTACCACTGTAAAAGCTGTCACAGTCGTGCCTGGATGTTATAATTTCTCTGTTTGAGATTGGAAAGGGTTCTATTTGAGTTTTAGACTCTTCATACTCTTTTTACCTTGACCTTGGTTACCTAATGCAAGGGTGCCACACCCTCAAATGCTAAGTGCTTCCAAGATCTGGCCAGCCTGAGGTCATGTGTGAGGTGTCTGCTGGTGCCTGGCTGTAAGTTTTACATACACCCCTGAGTCTTTAAGGTGTTGCTGGCTTTGCTCAAGTTCCCAAACATAAAATGTCAATGTCATAAATCCCTCCTGCTCTGGGCTTCAGCCCTACCATATTCTTCTCCAGAAGGTAGGGGTGGGGTTGAGGAAGGGAGAGTGGAGGGATGCAGTGGGTAGGTACGGGCACAGCTTGATCTGGGCCGAGAAGATTCCAGTAATCCAGAATGTGGCCGTGGTCAGGCTTAGTCTCATTCTGTTACCACTTGCTCCAAGAGGAAGCCCACCCACTCCCCTATGTGGTCACTGGCCTCTCTGAAGGAAGGCTACAAGCATTCCCTTTGGGCTGTGTATCCTCCACTTCCCGCCGCCCTTTGGGCTGTGTATCCTCCACTTCCCGCCGCCCTTTGGGCTGTGTATCCTCCACTTCCCGCCGCGCGTGCGCGCGCGCGCGCGCGCGCACACACACACACACACACACACACACACACACACACATACTGGCTAGGCTACCACATGGGCAAGTGTAGATGTGGCCTCTTACCCAGTGATTCCTCTCACCAGGATGGTACAGATAGAATTGGGTGCTTCAGCTGGGACGTGCCACCGGGGTGAGTTGGGGGTCTTAGCACAGAACGGGTAGTGGAGTCAGATCATAAAGCATAATGATGGTGCCTGGAGGGCTGGAGCTGTAGGTCAGCGGGTAGAGTGCTTGCTCACGTAGAAAGCCAGCCGAGGTTCCGCCCCCAGCTCCACATACACCAGCTGTGGTGGTACACATCTGTAATTTCCACACTTGGAGTTGGAGGCAGGAGGATCAGAAGTTGGAGATTAAGCTCAGGAGATGACTTACAAGTATGAAGACTTGAGTCCAAACCTTCAGCACCCAAAAAAGCTGGGCATGGGGGAGGGGCGCAGGAGTACCCTGGGGCTGCAGACAGCAGTCTAGGGAGATGCCCTGCCTCAGGGGCATAAGGCAGAGATCGAGAGAGCAGGATCCCTGAAATCCTTCCCAATTTCTCATTGTATTTTATTTTGTGTATGTGTGTTTTGCCTACATGTATATATCTGTACACCACGTGTATTCCTGGTGCCTTCAGATGCCAGATGAGGGCATTATTGGATTCCCTGGAACCGGAATTACAGACAGCTGTGAGCCACCTGCTGCGTGCTGAAAATCAAAGCAGGATCTTCTGGAAGAGCTGTTAGTTCTCTTAACCCTGCCCATGTCTCCAGTTCCTTCTTGTTCTTCATGCATTCATGGGGGTATCCATTCCCTGTCCCCAAACACAGACAACATTCACAGACTTACACACACACACACACACACACACAAGACACACACACACACACACAAGACACACACACACACAAGACACACACACATACAGACTCTCTCTCTCTCTCTCTCTCTCTCTCTCTCTCTCTCTCTCTCTTCCCCAAAAAGAACATTTTTGTTTTTGAGACAGAGTCTCTCTATTAGGTAGCCCTGGCTGTCCTGGAACTTGATATGTAGCCCAGGCTGGCCTCAAACTCAGTATGAAGCAGAGGGTGATCCTCCTGCCTCCATGGTTTTTTTGAGCTGGGTCAAAGGCATACAACTCTATTCCTGCATGTGCTGGTGATGGGGCCCAGGACCTTGGACGTGGCCTCACTTGAGCCACATCTCAGGGTTTCTTTCTTTGTCTCTGTCTCCCAGTGTGCGTTGTTCCAGTTGTTCTCTAAAGACTCTACATTGCTTTCTTTTGTGTGTATGCACGCAAGCACGTGTGTGCCGTGACATGCCTTGCATGTGGAGTTAGTGGACAATGTGTGTGTGGGGGTCAGTTCTCTTCTTCTGCCACGTGGGTCTCAGGACATCAGACCTGGTGACAAGAGCCTTTATGTGCCTAGCCATCTCACAAGCTACTTCAAGGATTTTCTGTGAGTTTGTAGTTTTTAAATCAAATTTGGGGGGCAAAACGGCAGCCATTTTTCCTAGCATTTCTCCCTGCTGCCTCCTGCTTTGTTGGGGACGCCAGTGACTGGTGTGTTGACCCACAGCTCACATACTCTTTTCATTTCTAATTCATTTTTTCTCCCTTTCATAGTAGATGGTTGTCACCACTGTTTCATCAAATTCTAGAAGGTTCTCTCCACGCAGTCACACTCGGTGTAGCTCTACAAGTGTGATGGGCCTTTTGATGTCTTCCAACCTCCTTCTCATGCACTTGAACATGTGCTTTCCAGTTAGAACAACTTCATGCTCTTTTGAGCTCATTTTGACATTGTGTCTTCTCTGACTCAGGGATGCTTTACTCATTGCTTTATTCAGTGTAGATTACATTTCTCTGCGTCCATGGGGAGCATGTGCCTGGGGGTCTTTGGTAGATGTTTGAACTGTGATTGTACGGTATCAATTAGTTACTATTTTTGTTTTCCTGAAGGTCTTTTTATACTTTCTCTGAGATGTGGTTAATTTGCTTGGGGGTGGCATGGGGTGCGGGGGTCAGGGTCTCATGTAGCCCAGGCCGCTCTTGAACTTACTAAGTAGCTACTTTGTCTTCTCAGTGCTGGGATGACAAGTGTGAACCACGATGCCTGATTTATATGGTGCTAGGGATTGAACCCAGGGCATCCTACAAGCTTGCAAGCCCTCCACCACCTAACTGTACCCCCAGCCCCAAAGCTTCATCTCTGAGGTTTGTTAGATGGTGTTGGGGGTGGTGGCTTACACTTAGTGACTTTTCTGTGTAGAGGTAAAGTCCTTCATAGCTCTGAAACCAATACTTTGTGCACTGTGCCTTCCGAGGCCTGGCTGGTGGGTATGGCACTGGCCCTTAGTATGGATGTCAAGTACTAGTCTCTGGCAGCCTGTTGCCCACTTCTTTCTCTGTACCCTGAGAAGAACAGAATCTGCTGAGTATGTTCTACAGGGTTTCATGACCCTCACAACTTCGTGTGTTGGACCATGTCACCATTTGACTCTCCCCTCTCTGAAGCTGGAATGCAAACCCTGGCTTCCCTGGACTCTTCAGATGCTGAACTTTGTCTCCTCAGCAGTCTACTGATTTGTTTGGCCTGCACTGGAACTGGAAACTCTCTCCAGACAGTAAGCTGGGCCTCATAGGGCTCACCTCCCTTCACTGCCTGGCATGATTTAAATGTTTTGTCTGGTTCTTTGGTGGTTTCGGGTGGGAGCCTAAATCTGGACCCTGTTATTCCATCTTGGCCAGCAGTGGGACATTTAATTTGCATTTTTTCTCACGGGGAGGACCGTTCCAATTTGAAATGGTGGAAAGTATTTCACGGTCCTGTGGTCCTCACCCTGACTGTGTTTGTGGAGGGTGTGAGGAGCTTACAGCTGGGAGGGCCATGGAGGCTTCACTTCCATCCCTGAAGTAGAGGCCCCAGAGAACATGTGTGGGCTGGAGATTTGTGTTTTACCCTGAGTACCGCAGGCAACCTCAGCAGCTTGTCCAAGGGCTGTGTGCACAGCTGAGCGTGGGAGCCTCATCAGAACTACAAAACCCCAGAGTGCTTGGGCTTGCCAGCAAAGGCACTCGTTCAAGATGTTGTCATGGGGACAAAGGGGAAAGCGGAAGTGGGAAGGGCCTGCCTGGTGTGAATGGCGCTGGCTGGGAGGCCTGGCTTGCTCCCCCTGAATGGGCCTCTCAGGCCTGGCTGCAAGACCCTGGGCTTTGTCTCACCCTTCCCTGTGACAGAGAGCTGCGGCCTAGGCACAGATGTTGTGCCTGAGCCCCTGGCCTGACTATAAGCTCAGGAGAGAGGAAATGGGGCTCTCTGGAATGTCTGAACTCAGCTGTAGGGATGGAAAATATCTGTACGGCCTGCGGCCTTGAGAGGGTGGCTGAAGAGGCTGTAAATCATCCACTGGCTGGGAGAGCTGCCTTTGGTCCTCTGTGGCCTGAAGACAGGGCTGTGGGTGGGCCCTGGGGAGACCACTGTCCAAATGCCAGGCTAGGCCATGGTGACCACGTATGGAGCCCGGAAACTCAGAGTCAGAGTTGAGGGTCAGTGGGCTCTTGGGACCTGCATCTCCGGGCCACTGGTTGGCTGGGAAGGAAATGTAGTGAGGACTTGTCCAAGGATGTACAGGCTGAGCCAAGGCTGAAGTCCGGCTGGCCTTCCCTCTTCTCCCAGAGAAAAAGGGAAGCAAGGAAAGGAGGGTGACTGAGCAAGCATTACTCTGTCTAAGTGTGTGTGTGTGTGTGTATGGGTGTGTGCATCTGTATCTGTGTGTATGTGTATGGGTGTGTGCATGTATGAGTGTGTGTGTCTGTATCTGTGTATGTGTATGGGTGTGTGTATGTGTGTCTATGTGTGTGTGTATGTGTATCTATGTGTGTGTATGGGTGTGTGTGTGTATGTGTATCTATGTGTGTGTATGGATGTGTGTATGTGTATGGGTGTGTGTGTATGGGTGTGTGTGTGTGTGTGTGTGTGTGTAGTGTGATATGGTGTGGATGCAGGCACATGGGTACTATGATGTGTCTGTGGAGGTCACATGGCAACCTCAGGTGAGGGCGACCCTGGGATTACAGATGTCTGCTACTTCGGCTGGCTGTTCATGGATCTGGGAATCCTAGCTCAAACCATCATTTGCTTTTGCTGTGAGGCCTTTGCCTACAGAAGCCCCTGCCAGCCCCTCCAGGGCCTCCTGTGAAAAGGGAGGGGTTTGGGGAGGAAGGCTCTATGTCAGGAGTAGGTTTTATCATCAGGGGTCTGATTTTACTTTCCCAGGCTGACTGAGCGTTTCCAGGGCTCTTCTTTTATCTTTTAGAAATGATTACATCCGCAGGCATACAGGTGAAAGAGAGGTATGTGCACACATATATGTGTGTGGTGTGCTCTCTAGTGTGTGTGAGGAGAACATCCAATGTCCTGGTCTGTCACTCTTGGCTTTATTCCTTTGAGACAGTCTCTCACAGAATCTGGAACTAGCAATCAGTCTGTAACCCCCCCACACACACACAGTTAGGCAGAGTAATGCTTGCTCAGTCACCACCACACACTAGGGCTACAGGCAAAGCTGCTTATTTTGGTAGGTTCTGGGGATTCAAACTCAGGTCCTCATGCATACAGTGAACATACTGAGCTGTCTCCCTAGCACATCCTGTGGCTGACATTTCATGGTTTTCCCACTGACTACAGCTGGTAGCTTTCTCTCTGCTCGTAGGAGCAGCTGGCTGTGTATGTGAGGTCATGTGCTCAATAAGGGCAGCCCAGAGTCAGACAGTCCAGACTGCCCATGTCCTTAGTTGAGAGACACAGCAAAATATTGCATGTACCATGGACTTAGTCAGAGGCTTCTGGAGTTAGAGGCCCCGAGTGAGGCAAAGATGGTGACTGAGTAAGCTTTGTCTACTGCTCTGTCATTTAGCCTCTGAGAGGCAGATGAGACGGGACTGGTTGTGTGACCTTGGGCCAGGCCTTTGCTTCCTGAGTCTCAGTGCTATCTGCCCCATGAAGGGGACATGCCACTTGGTCCTGGAGCCTGTCCCAACTTTACAACTTCTTAGTGGCTTGCTTGCTCTGGAACTTGACTTCTTTATGGGTGCAGTGAGTGGGGTCTGAGATGCCCGAGGCCTCCCACTGTGCATCTCCGTGGTTTTGAGGGCATGCCCTGAGGGAGGTCAGGTCAGCTCTAATTTCCTGAGGTGTGTAGAGTATGAGTTGATTTTCCCTGTACTAGTGTGTGATGGACACCCTAGTTGCAGGATTATGCTGGGGATGTGACCACATTTTAATCATCACCTGATAATGTAGCTGGAAATGTGGCTTAGTTGGTAGCCATGAAACCCTGGGTTCCGTCCTCAGCACTGCACATACTGGCAATGGTAGGGCCTATAATGCCAGGACCAGGATGGTAGATACTGGAGGAGCCTGGGTTACATGAGACTCTGCTTTTTGTTTGTTTTAAATCATTACCTGAAGTCCTTAGTGACTTGTCTCCTTGAGCCTCTGTTAGGCCGACTAGCCACAGAGGACCCTCTGTCTGCCCACCACCCCGATCACTGTTGCTGGACCCCTGTGGTCTACCTGTTCCTCACCAGGCTTTACCATCTCTTCTCGTTCCCTCCTCCCCAAAATTCCGTGTCTGCCTTCTGGCAAAAACCAAAACAAAACTTGCCTCTGGAATGCTGCTCCTTCATTCCTGTCTGTTAGACATGCTTTCCCAAGCTCAGCCTGTCCTGGGAAGGTCCTTTGACCCTGTATGCTCTCTTGTGTAATTCTGCTGGGTGGCTCGGGCTGGATAGGCTGTGGAATGGAGGAGGGATAAAGACTGGTCCGGGCCACACCTTGAGCTTTCTGTGGGAAGGTGGTACCTGCATCCCCATGCCTTCTTTACAGTTGGGGGGGGGGCTTTCTTTCCTTACTTCTGCCCAGCCCGCCTACCATCTTTCATGTATCCATCCATCCATCCATCCACCTGCTGACTGTCCTTCCTCCTTCCCTTCTTTCCTTCCCCTCCTCCTTTCTATTTGTTCATTTTTCCACCTGCCCATCTGTCTGTCCTGTCCATCCATCTCATCGAATCTATCCACCCTTCCATCTGCTCTCCATCCAATCAATAAACCACAGAGCACACGTGGTAAAGCTGAGATTTAAGGCTCCATAAACAAGACCTCAGAGCCTTAGGGAGGGTGGAATTTAAGGGGTGGGGCTACAGGAGGTGAACAGATAGGCACCCTGAGACCTACAGAAAGGCCTTCCTATAGAGAGGGTACCATGGGTAAGGTAGTCTCAGCTCCAGCATCCAGGTGCCCGTTACCTTGTCCATAAAAGGACAGCCTGTGAAACGGAGTCTTTGGTACCTTTTCCACATTAGCAATAGTGTGCATTAGAGATATCTTGAGGACTCTTGGCTCTGGCATAAATGATGTCTCAAAGTGGGAAGGCTGGCTTCTTCCACCAGGAACTGGAGGGGAACTGAGGCCATGATTAGTGTTTGCTAAGGTGGACAGGAAAAGGTGTTCTAGGAGGCAAATGCAGGTTCTGGGGCCTGGCTTGGAATGCCTGAAGGGAACTCTTCTTCCTTCTAGCCATGAGCTGACACCCCCTTTATAAGATCACTTATTGTCACATTGATTGACTTGTGGGGTTCCATGTCATTCATTTATTTATTTATTATGTATACAGTATATAGAAGAGGGCACCAGATGTCAACATAGATGGTTATTAGCCACCATGTGGTTGCTGGGAATTGAACTCAGGACCTCTGAAAGAACAGTCAGTGCTCTTAGCCTCTGAGCCATCTCTCCAGCCTCAGAGGGTCCTACATCTTTGTGTGTTCTGGTTATCAGAAAGAGCCATTGGTGTGCATCAGCCAGTCTCAGAATTTGATGAATGAATGAATGGATTGGCATTCCACTGGTTGGGGTGAGGGGTCCCATGAAGGCCCTGAATGTCTGGGCTATAAATAGAGAAGTCTTGGGGTAGGAAAGGGATGATTATTCATAAGTCTTGGCAGGTTTGCACCGACAACCGAGCCTATCAGTGGTGGTCATGGCCAAGTGCCCGGGTTGGGGTCTTTGGTCCTGGGAGTGCACCAGGATGCCTTGTACTTGGGCCAGCCTTTCACCCCAGCAGGAAGAGGGACTTCCTAGTAGATCTAGCTTTCTTGCCAGAGTGAGACTATGTCATGTCAGCTGTGAGTTATGTCAACCATGGAGCATGCACTGTCTTATCCCTCAAGAAATGCAATGGGCTTTGGGGGACCCTGTGCTTAAAGGAGTGAGTGGTTCTAGGTTTTCCATGAGTAAAATGGCTTCAAGGTGGGGCTGTGGAAGGCAAGCTGGGCTGAAGCCGCAAGCGTGTGTGTGTGTGTGTGTGTGTGTGTGTGTGTGTGTGTGTGTGTGTGTGTATGTGTGTCTGTCTGTGTGTGTATGTGTCTGTCTGTGTGTGTGTGTGTATATGTATGTGTGTCTGTGTGTGTATGTGTATGTGTGTGTCTGTCTGTGTGTGTGTGTGTACAGGTGTGTGTTTGTGTGTGTGTGTGGTGTGGATGCAGGCACATGGGTACTATGATGTGTCTGTGGAGGTCACATGGCAACCTCAGGTGAGGGTGACCCTGGTATTATAGTTGTCTGCTACTTCGGCTGGCTGTTCATGGATCTGGGAATCCTAGCTCAAACCATCATGTTTTTGCTGTGAGGCCTTTGCCTGCAGAAGCCCCTGCCAGCCCCTCCAGGGCCTCCTGTGAAAAGGGAGGGGTTTGGGGAGGAAGGCTCTATGTCAGGAGTAGGTTTTATCATCAGGGGTCTGATTTTACTTTCCCAGGGTGACTGTCTGGGCTTTTTGGGGACTCTGCTTCTGTCCCTAAGAGACTGTGTAGCCCTGGGAGGCAATCTCCCTATAAGAACTTCTTTACACAAGTGGTCTCCAGGATTTTCACATTGAGTAGAACGTCCGAATCTTCTTGTATTGTTGTCCTCTGTCCATGTCTGCTGATCCTGAAACTCCAGGGAGCACTGCCGGTGCTTCAGATGCTGGGTGCAGAAAGGGATGTAGATACAGCCCCAGAGTGACCTGTGGGCTTTGGTGTAGTGAGAGGTCCTCAGGCCACTGGCCAAGGGCCTCAAGGAGAGCTACTAGGGGACTTTGGAAGTATGGATTGGGTGCGGATAGCATAGTGAAGGGATTCGGCCTCTGTCTCTTAGAATATCCAGACGGGGCTCTGACTAATGTTGGCACATCATAGACTGCTAGCTTGAATCTTTTATTATCTTTGTATTTTACTTTTTAAAATAAAAAACCAGTTATTTATTTTATATATACAAGTGTTTTGTCTGTTTATATGTGTGTGTATACATGCATCCCTGGTGCCCAAAGAAGCTAGCAGAGGGTTTTAGATGCCTGGAGTCCAGTGATTGTGAGCCACCATATGGGAGCTGGATCCATCCCCTAAAGGAGCAGTCGATGTTCCTGACTGCTGAGTCATCTCTGTAGGCCTCTTACTTTTCGAAAGAACTGACAGCTTTTACGATGCCATTTTCCCACATGTATGTATGTATGTATGTATGTATGTATGTATGTATGTATTTATGTATGTATGTTATGTATGTTGTGGGTGTACATTTTCGGGCATGTGACTGTCAGGGTATGCCTGTGGAGGACCAAGGACAGCTGGTAACAGTCAGTTTTCCCTCTGGTCATGTAGGTCTGGGCATTGCATTGCAGTCACCAGGCTGGTGGGAAGTGCCTTTGCCTGTTGAGAAGTCTTGTGTTTGTTTTTTGAGATAGGGTCTCTTGTAGCCGAGGTTGGCCTCGAACTTACTGTGTGGCCTAGAATGACCTTAAACTTCTGATCCTTCTGTCTCTACCTCTTGAGTGCTAGGATCCAGGCATGAGCACCACATCTGGTGTATACTATGCTGGGAATCAAACAGGGGCATGGAGCATACTAGGCAAGCTACTCTACCAGTAGAAGTAAATCCCCAGCCTTCATTAGCGTCTTAGTAAGAAGGGCTCCTCCTTAGGACACCTCTACCAAGTTCCCCTTTGATGATCATGCTCAGGCTCATGCCCTTAGGTGGGTAAAATACACCTTTCTTCTTCATGGGTCTCTTGGTTGCAGGTATCCAGTCCTGGTGCTGACGACTTGTATTAGTTACCCCTACCCAGGCCAACTTGATCTAGACAATCCTTCACCGAGACTTTCTTCCCAAGTGATTCCAGACTGTGTCACCTGAACAATTAAGCTGACCATCATGCAAAGTATGGAGGAGAGGAGAGAGTCCATGCTGGTTTTGTATGCTTATGCGGGGCTGCAGGGCTGCGGGGCTGCAGGGCTGCAGGGCTGCATCACTGCATGGCTGCATCGCTGCATGGCCGGCTGCTCTTCACTCAGTCCCATGCTAAGACAGCCCCTAGTAGGTGGGAGATGCCGTATTGAATGATTAAACTGTCCTTCCCTGACACCCTTGCTTTCTCCTGCCCATCAGCAGGCAACTGGAGATGCCTCCTGTCATCGTGGCCTGTTCACGCTTGTCTGGGGAACAGGTTTAAGGATGCTAGGACGCTCAGTGCAGGATGGTGCCCTTGAACTTAGTGAAGTCACGAGGAAGGTAGGCATGTGCAGGCTGCTGTCCATCTGAGTTCACGCAGCTCACAGGCTTATTTTCTCTGAGTCTGCTCTTAGCTGGCCCAAGGGGTGTGCGTTATAGGCTATGGATGGAGAAGAGGGCCTGGAATTTTAAAAGCACCAGAAACGAGGAATGAGATGACTTGGTAAATGTAGGCATAAGGACCAAAGCTGTGTTAATCCTAGGACCAGAGGGCTTGCTGGAGGTCCAGTGAAAGACCTGTCTCAAAAAATAGTGTGAGGTGCCACTGAGGAAGAAACCTAATTCCAACTTCTGGTCTCCACAGATTCATGCACCTGTTCACATGTACACACACACACACACACACACACACACACACACACACACACACTAAGAACACACTGGTCAATGTGAGTTTTGGAAGTTTGCCACCCGATTTCCTTTGGGCCTGTGCTCAGTACTGGTGCACAAGCCACACCAGTCTGTGCGGTATGAAGGCTCTTGGTGTGGGGACAGAGGCTGGAATTGAAAGAGTGGAAGAAAACCTCCCGCTGGAACCCAGACAGCCTGCTTCCCAAACAAAAGTTCCTTCTGTTAACGAGTTCTCGGGGCAGTCTGGGTCCCTGGCCTGAGCCCACCCGCCCTCGCTCGCGTGGCTGGGTTCAGGGGTTCGTGCCAGCGGATGGGGCGGGTTGATCTACTCCTGCTGTTCCTCAGCTTGTCTGGAGCAGGCTGACCCTCTGTGACCTCATAGCCTTTGGCCCAGCTGTCGTGCCTCAGCATGGATGATTGTATTAGCCCGACCAGGAAGCATGGTTTTAGCGTATCTCTTGTCCCTCCAGGCAGTGTGAGGGGAGGCCAGGGTGTCTTCATGGCCGGCAAACATGTGCTTGCCCAGCTGGCTTGAGAAGTCCACATGTTCTGCTGTTCCTGGTCCTGGGTGGAAGAAAGAGGCTGTCCGAAGATCTTTCTCCTTGGTCTTGGAGAGAAGTAGGGAGGGGTGCCTTTGGTTGGAAGAAGTCGGGGAGTGAGGTAGTGTGCTACAAAGAAGAAAACACTGACCCCATGAGGGATCGCACCCCGGTGGTGGGAGGAGTCAGTCCCTATAGCCCAGGAATCTGTTTATTGGAATTAGAAAAGGTTTGCAGGCAACAGCAAATGCATGCCCAGGAATGGCATGGGATCTGGCAGTTCTGCTGCTAGACTTCTTTTGATTTGTTTCTCGGTTGGCTAAAGGACATAGTCATGCATTTTTGCAGGGTGAGTGTGTGTGTTACTGTGTGTATGTTTGTGCGGGTATGTGTGCATGTGAAGAGTAAAGGCCAATCCTAAGTGTCATGCCCCGAAATGCTGTCTCTCATGGGCCTGGAATTCACCAATTTGGCAAAGGCTGGCTGGCCTGTGAGCCGGGTTATCCACTGTCTCCGCCTCCCTGGTACGGGGATTACAAACCCACACCATCATGCTTGAATTTTTTACATGGGTTCTAGGGATTGTGTTTGCAAGGTAAGCATTTTCCTTCTCAAACCATCCTCCACCCCAGGGTTGACTTTTATGAGCCACTGAGATACAGTGATATGGTGGGATTTCATCTAAACTAACAGTGCTGTCAGTGTTGTTACTGAATGGATTGAGTCCAGACGGTTCCAACACAGTTCCTGGGACTGGAGCTAGAGGCAATCGTTGGGGCACTGGCTGTCTATGTAGGGCCTGGGATGTACCAGGCAGGTTCTTGCTAAAGCTGGTTCTTAATTTACCTCTGTGAAACGGCAGGAAGCAGCTGGAGAGAAGAGATGCTTTCTTCAGAGTGGGATGGTCCTGAGGATGGTGGACATGTGGCCTTCAGCCCTCCAGCCTCTTCTTTTGGGGAGTTTTGTGAACTTGAGGTATTAAATCACCTGGCAGACATGGAAGCCCTCATTAGCAGCTCTTCCTCCTTTTCCCTCAGACAGGATGGGTTTGCCCGTCTCCACAGCAAAAGAGGCCCTGTGAAGCCATGCCCTCGACTCAGAGGCCAAGCCAAGCTGGTTCAGGGATGACATTTTCCCACGTGCCTGGACTCCGAGGCTGTAGCTGGACCACTAGCTCAGGGCATGATGGCTTCCCGCCTCCTTCCTCTCTCTCTCTCCTCCTCTTCCTCCTTCCTCCCCTTCTTTCCGCCTCTCCACCCTCATTTTCTCCCTCCCTTGTCTTACCCCCATCTTCTGCCTTCCCTCCTTCTCTCTCTTTCTCCCTCTCATGTCCTCCCCCCCACCCCCCATTTCTTTAGTGTGTGTAACACGTGTGCATGTGGAGGTGACAGACAGTCTTGATGTGTCATTTCTTCCCCACATTCCACCTTTTGTTTGCAATGGAGCTTCTCCCGGTGGGTTTGGCTAGCTGACCAATCAATTTCCAAGGATCCATCTGCCTAGCTCTGTCCCCCATCTCACCATAACCAACTTTTAATGAGGCTATGAGGGTGCTGAGGACCGCACTCATGCCCTCAGGTCTGCGAGGCAAGTGTTTACCTAGCAAACCATTTCCCCAGCACCCCCCCCCCATGGCTTTTTCAAGGACAGGATAGGGTGTAGGGAACACCTTCTGGGTTTACTGAGTGGGGTGTCAGGACTCAGGGTGAGGCTGTCTGGTGCCTGGGGGCAAGCACGTTCAATAGGGATGTTCTTCTTCATGCTCAGCCTCTGGAGAGCCAACCCCCACCCTCCCTCAGTGAGAAGGTCAAACAATTACAGGTCTCTTCATTTTCAAGCCAATTGGGAAATTAAATCGCGTCTCCATCAGAGTGCTATTAGGAATTTTTGAGAAAGAAGTAATTGAAAAGAAACTTTTTAATACACTCACCAAATTGGCAAGGGGGCACAGGGATGCCGGAGCCCCTTTCAGATTCCTCTTTCCCACCGGCTCATATGGCTATGTCTTCACCCCAACCCCACTCCCTCATGGGGTCTGTGTTCCTGCAGTGAAGGACAATATTGCTGCACCTCCTGGCCTTCGGTGGTGGAAACCTATTCTTTTCAATGTTGTGGCTCTTGGTCTTCACCGGAGTAAGGACACTTGGGGGCATTTGTGATGATGTGGAGTCTGGGACCTACTGGCCGCTGTCAATCATTATGGCTGAAAATCAACCAATAACCATGTTGTTACTGTCACAACTACAGTGGGCACTGTGTGGAACGACCTTGACCTCTCAATGGAACCTTGTCTCTGCATCAGAAGTCTTGTATGTGGCATATATGGTGTGGCATCTGCTTTGTGGGATAGTAGTATGATCATGAGCACTTTTAATCAAGCTCTGGAGTGTCCTCAGTCATGGTTCCATGCCAGGCTCTTCACATAATGCACCTGTATCTGCAATGTTTTATTGGGGTGCACCCCCATTGTGCAGGGGAGGAGACACAGAGAGAGGTGAAGGGGCCTCAGAGCCTCAGATATGGGATGAAGCTTATTCATGGGGGGTGGGTAGGATGGTGTTGTGGTTGGATGTGTTTGATTCAGGTGAGAAGGCATGTTTCTGTCCAGCTGGCATGCAGACTGACCAGTAGCCAGGGGCAGAGATGATAACACTGGCTGTTGCTGTTGCTGTGAACACAGAATGTGCTGTCAGGAACCAGGGGTCTAAGAGCGCAGCCTGCCTCAGTGTAGCTTCGCATGTCTCAGACTCAGCTCTCTCCAGGTCTTTGGCCGTGGGTTGGAGCTGTTGCAGGGCCTCTCCTATCACAGTGTTCTGTTGTCAGACACAGATACCAGTGAGTCCCAGCAACCTTCACTTGGTTCCTTCTAGTAGATCCCTGGAAAGAGAGTGGAGGCCAGCCTTCATGGAGATGATGTCATCCTCCCTTCTCTCTTGGGCCCTAGGAGTCTCTGAAGGAACTGGCCATGTGTCTTGCAGACGATGCACATATGTTATGCCTCTGGATCTTGGGTTTTTACGTTTGTGGCCTGATGGGCCTATTTGCTGCCAGGCTCCCCTCATTTCCAGAGGGATCCTTTCCAGATGGGTCTGTGTCAAACACTGTGTGGTCCTGCCATCCCTGACTCAGACTTCCGGTTACCTCCCACATAAGTGGAGATTAATGAAGGTGATTTCCTCTATCTGTTTTAGGACAGTTTGACTGGTGGAAACTATTGAGTCCCTAAAAGAAGACCCCCAAGGACAGCTGGAGGAAGGTGCTATGACTGACTAGTGATTGGCTATGAGCCCCATGCCAACCTCAGTCCAGGGTACTGCTTACATTTTTGGGTGACATGAAAAGGGGCCCTTGAGGAGCCTCTTCTAACTTTCCACACTCAGCATCCTCTTTTACAACTTGTTATAGCCTCCTGTTTCTGTCTGACCAAACCTCCTGAAGGAACAAAGCGCAGCCATTTTGTTATCCAAGAGGATGGTATGGGGCTTGATACCCAGGGAGCGCTGGGTATAAATGGTAGAGTAAGTGGTTCTTTGAATTGCATTTATTTTTATGTGTACGAGTGGTTTGCCATCATGTATGTTGGTACAGCACGTGCATGCAGCACCCACAGAGGCTAGAAGAAGGCATCCCCAGGGATCGGAGTTACAGATGGATGTGAGCTGCTGTGTGGGTGCTGGGGAACTGAACCCAGGTCTTCTAGAAGAGCTATCAGTTCACTAAACTGCCCAGGCCTTCAAGTTGACACTTGGTACTTGCTGGGTGGGAGACTTAGTATCCTCTACTGTAGACAGATGTTTTAGAATCTGTTGTGCATGTGGATGTGTGTTCATGTCTGTGAGTGTGCAGGTGCACATTTTAATGCAGGTCCACATTCATTGTGTGTAGTCATGCCTTTGGAGGCCAATGGGCAACGCTGGGTATCATTCCTTTAGTGTTTAGCTGCTGTGTGTGTGTGTGTGTGTGCACTCGCATGCATTTGTTTGTTCTTTGTTTTGTTTTGAGACAGGGTTTTACCATGGAGCCCTGGTTAGTTAGCCAGGAACTTGCTATGTAGATTAAGCGGCTTCAAAATCAGAGATCCACCTGCCTCTGTCTCCCTAGTCCTGGGATTAAAAGTGTGGACCACCATGCCTGGCCACATTGGTTATTTTTAAAGAAATTATTATTTGTGTGTATATGCATATGTGGTGGTAGGGGTCATGCATGCACACGCATGTGCATAGCAAGTGCTTTTTCCTTCTGGGTCAAGTCTCCAGGCCCCACTTTAAAAAAAAAACAAAGTATCTTTGTTGTTCATCTGCTGTGCACACAGCAGGCTAGCTGGCTTCTCCTTACTCTGCCTTTCATCTCTCCACAGGAGCACCAGCTCTGTGGGAGGATTTGAACTTGGGTCTTCATGACTGCACAGCACACCTACCCAGTAAGCCATCTCCTCAGCACCTGCCTTTCATTCTTTTGAGGTGATATGCTTCCCCGTGACAAACAACTCTCAAGTGACAGCTTTTGAGGTCTCTTGCTCCCACTAGGGTATAAATGAGGCTCACAGAAAGTGTTTTAAGGCAACTCAGGGGTGATGTGTGATGAGGCTGTTCCTGGGGAGATGCAATACATACTCATCCCAGAGAGGTATCCCATGACAGTCCAAAGTAGAAGTCCAGCTTGGTGGACCAATAAGTTTTATTGAGATTACTTATAGGAATATGGATGAGAGGTTACTTACAGGAGTATAAGTGGGGGCTACTTACAGCAGCAGAAATGACAGCTGTATCACCAAGGGTCCACCCGAGAATGGGTGACAGATGGTTCAGAAAACCTGAAACACACTGTATAGCCTGCAGGCAGATCAACAGGTTGGAAACTGTCCTTTCCCGGTGACCCTGACCTCAACCTCTTCCAGGCACCTTAGCTGATCCCTGGTCTTCTTTGCAGCTCAGCTTTCTTCTTCTTAAGATGGTTCTCAGCTTTTATGGTTTACTCTAGCAGGGAAGGGCCTAGTGAATCTGGTGAGCTTCAGGGACTTCCTGAAGCTAATTGAGTTGTTTATCTTCCTGCTTAAGGAGCTTCCCTACAAGATGGAGTTTCTTTCAGTTTTGGAGGACCAAAGTAAGAGAGAGTTTCTCTTAGATTGTCTGTGGAGCTGTGACAGGCTTAAGACCCTGGTGTGCTGATGGTGACATTCTGAGGCTGCTCTTCTGAGAAGAAGACACAAGCCCTGACACTGGTGCAGAACAGAATCCTGCCTTTATGAGTGGCATTCTCTCACTGTTACTAGATTGGTGAGGGATGGGGGGACTGTAAGGCTGTGGGGATCCTCTTTCAGGCTGCTTATCCTGGCCCACTGATGTCCTCTCAGACATCCTGCCAAGCCTTTATGCCTGATGGTGTTAGTCCATGTGTTAGTTGGCACTGAAGAGAGATGACAGATGCCACTCGCCTGTTGTGTCCCTTGGAAATAGCCCACACCAACTGCAGTGGCAGTTTGCAGCTTGGCACTGCCTTCAGGCAGCTAGCTCCTTGCTGGCCAGGATGGTGGAGGTGTTGGGGAGAGTGGTGGGTGAGGCATGGCTTAGGGCTCCTAGAGGGTAGGGTAAGGGAGTCATTTGGCCTGAAGCTCTGCAGGGAGAGAGGGAAAATTGAGCTTGGTCAGCACTGAGGATCAGTTTGCAGGGGCTAGTCCTCCTCACTATGAGTGCTTACCCCTTACCTTCCCATTCTTCTTCTTCCTCCCTCTACCCCTCACCACCACCGTCTTCTCACAGCATCCTCTTGCTTGGTTTACATTTTTGGTTCGTGTGTGTGTGTGTGTGTGTGTGTGTGTGTGCGCGCTCCTGTGGATGGCAGAGGTTGACATTGGTGTCTTCTCCAGCTGTCTTCCATCTTGTTTTTTGAGAAAGGGGTGAGAGTCCACTCATTCAGATAGACTGGTTGGCTACCAGACCTCAAGGATCTGTCTGGCTTTACTTCCCCTGCGCTGGGATTATGCACAGTACTGTCTCTTTAAGTGGTGCCCGTGGGATCCGAACCCAGATCCCTGCACTTGTATGGCAAGCGCTTTACTGATGTGCCACCTCTCTAGCCCCAGATATCCTGATTTTTCTGTTAAGCGTGGCTTTGCTGAGACAACTTGGCAATTTAGAAGAGCGTCATAAGCTACTAGGGCCTGCCCTTGATCATCTGTCCCTCTGACCCAGAGTCTGCCTGCGTCTCTCTCAGCACACAACTGAAAAATAAGCACAGAAGCTGTCTTAGAGATAGCCAGCCCGCTAGGGAGGGGATGCTTTGGAACAACTGTCTGTCTCTCTCGTCATTTATTTTACTTACCGTAACATTTTAAAATGATTGCTTTTTCATTTTGTTTATGTATGTGTGTGTATATACACTATACGTGTGTGTGTGTGTGTGTGTGTGTGTGTGTGTGTGTGTGTGTGTGTGTGTAAAAGGTCCAGGATAACAAGACACTCTGTCTTTAAAAGTAAATGTTCCAGAGAAACAAGTTTGTTCTCTGGCCTACAGAGGAACACACTCACATGAGAGTGCACAGATATGCACATATATCTCTCACCCACACAGGTCGATAACCCAGGGCTTGGAGATTTTCCCTGTGTTTTAAAATTCAGGTAACTTAAATTACCTTCAGACTCTGACTGGGGCTTCTGTGCTCTTAGAAGGCTGGTGGCTTTCCCTGAGGCTGGCTGCCCTTTTACCATGCTCCCCCTCGCCAGGCCGTGTTGCCTCAGACTCAACTCCCGCCTGTCCCTGTAGACTGGAGAACTTGGAGGCTCATTGCCAGCTGGTTTTGACCCTGGCTTCACAGTTATTGGTCTGCCACCAGCACCGGGGTTCTCAGCACCTCATGTCCAGCTTTGAATCTCTGTTCCAAAGGGTGGTTCTACATGGCAGGGCCAGTAACTAACACATCTAACTCCAGCTCTGGAAACTCTGCCCCTTGCTAAGGTTGGCAGATGTTAGGATGTGCTTGTGCTGGGATCTATTGTTCTGCTGGCTTCGCTGCCTGTCTGTCCCATCCTGACACCTCCTGTACTCTAGACAGATTTCAGCTTTATGTGGCTATGAGCCTGACCAGCACACTGCAAACCGTTTAACCTACTATGATTGAAACTGTAGCAATTACATTTTAATTGACACACATGCTGCTTAAGCAGACACAAGACAGCCTTAGTGACTGCTAATTAATTTTCTTCCAAATTGACAACATTTACTAATTATTCTCCATGACGCTGTGTTCTGTGTATAGCCTTTGCCCCTGGTTCATACTTGCAGCAGGTGAGGTAAGCTGGTAGTGAGTGAACATCTCTACTGGCATTGAGCGAGGAGCAGGGGAGGGGAGGGGAGGGGCTGTCTGCTCTAGACTGGAAGGTGGAGAAGGAGCATCACTTGTTTTTAGGTAGTTCTGAGAAGAAAGTCCAGGACTTCACCCTAGAGTCCTGCTGCCTTCAAAGTAGTTGAACGTAGTGATCTGGTTCTTTTAGCTAGGAAATGAACTCTTTACTGAAAAGATCTGTTCTCTGTAAGCAGGAAAGCCAATTGAAGGATAGCCTCGGATCTGGAATGTTCTTGTTCTTGGCTTTGTGTGCATACCTGGGCATGTGTGTGTATTGGGGGGGAGTTTTGTGAGTGTGTGATGTCTAGGTGTGGATTTGAGCGTGTAATGTCTAGGTGTGGATGTGAGTGTGATGTCTAGGTGTGGATGTGAGTGTGTGATGTCTAGGTGTGGATGTGAGTGTGTGATGTCTAGGTAGGTGTGGATGTGAGTGTGTGATGTCTAGGTGTGGATGTGAGTGTGTGATGTCTAGGTGTGGATGTCAGTGTGCCTGTTTCTGTGTGCAGACGCCAGAGGAGGACACTGAGGGTCTGCAGTGTCAATCTCCACCTTATTCTTTGGAGATGGGGTCTCTCTTAATGAACTTGGCATTAGACTGGCAAGCAGCAAGCCCCAGAATCCCCAATCACCCCTCCCCAGAGTTCTGGGTTAGAAGCATGTGTGTGAGCACATCCTCCCTTTTTGGTGCTAGGTATCCAAATACAGATACACCGGTGCCGCAAGCACAAGCCTTGGAATTTAAGTGTGAGCATGGAGTAAGCTCCCGAAGTCTTCTATAAGATGGACGGGGCTGTTCCTCTCTCAAGGGTGTTTGGAGTGAGGCAGACCCGTGCTGCACTAGCACACACTGCATGACAGCATCCTGCCCTGTGCGGAGCCAGCCCCATCCATCCCCTGTCTTCTGTCACTTGGAGTTCCACATCCTTGGCTGCTGAGGTTTTTCCCAGGTAGGTAGAATCCCTGTTCTGAGCACAGCCTGGCCAAGGCCCGGGGAACATGGATGCATGCCACACCTCCCATGTTATTTTGCTTGCTCACCCTAACACCTCACCTGTATCCAACAGACTCACTAAGGTTCACTCATGAGCACACACTTATCAAGCCTCACTCACACAGGCAAGTGCACTGACTCAAGCTTACACACACTTGTCCATTCACACTATTCCTCACACCATGATTCACTCACACCCACCACAGCAAACTCTACTGGTGCCCAAGGTCACCGTGATGTTAAAACTGTCAGGTTGGCAAGACCTATACTTAGCTAGGGAATAAACATGCACGTATAGCTGTGAGGATGAGGAGGGAGGACACCCAAATACAACAGCATCTACCTGAGCTGGGGTCCCAGACCAGGGAAAAGGGGACAGGGTGAGCACCAGCATTCCTCTCTGATTCCTGAGTGTAGCTGCTCTGGAGTGGGAGGCACCCATTCACACTCCCGCTGTTGTGCCTTCTCCACAGAATGAACTCTCCACCTGGGAGCTGATTTCTGAGACTGCTTTACAAAACAATACAGTCACATTCTCTAGTCTGTGCTCACCCGTAGATACACACACTGCAGGGCCCCCAGAATGGACAATCTAATTGCTCACTATGGGGGCCATGGCTCAACAGGGTCCCTCTGGAATGTCCAGCTTCGAGGGCAGGGTTTGCAGGCTAAGAAGTCCAGGATGCTTCTAGCCCCGTGAGGTCCCAGGTCCACCGCCTTCCTCCTCACACAGATTGGCCCAGAAGTGCTCCGAAACTGAGCTGGACATATCTCTCACAGTTTGCACCCTCTTCTGTCCTTCCTAAGGGTTCAGTTGCCAGGATACCAGTCCCCAGACTCTGCAGCCCCTCAGGACCTCCTAGGGCTCCCTTGAAATCCGAGAACTGGAAGGGGCAGACCTGGACAGAGCCACACCCAAAGCTATGAATGCCTTTTTAAAACCACACAGTCCCTCCTCTCTGGGCCTCAGGTTCCCATCTGGAAGTGAGAATTGATCCACAATAAAAACGACTAGACATGGGGGAGCACCCACTGGGTGCTGTGTGTAGGCCCACTGGGTGCTCTTCCTGCTCTGCTGGCTTGGTGCACATGCCTAGGTTGTTGCTGGAAATCATCCTCCACCTTATTCATGGATAGAGGGTCTCTCAGTCAAACCCAGAGCTTGCCTGTATGGCTAGCCTTGCTAGGCAGCTTGCTCTGGAGAATCCTTGTTCTTCCATGTTCTGAGGCTGGAATTCCAGCTAAGCCACGAGCAACCAACATTTGCGTAGATTCTGGGGATGTGAATCTGTAGTAGCAACTGTTTTAACCACTGGACACTCCCCTAGACCTTCTACAAACCTTCCTGCACCCTCCCAAATGAGGCTGAGATGGGTTTAGGGGCCAGGAGGTTCTCGAAGTACACCCACTTGATCTTGGATCATCCTGCACTCTGCACAGCTGGCTGCAGAATCAGGGGCCAAGATGAAACTGGGGGATCTTGGCAGATGGTTCTTTTGTAGGATATCCAGTTTAGGGGGATGGGATGAGTGACCTGTGGGCATCTCCTATCTAAGAACTGGCCAGTGAGGCTGTGCAATGAGAATCCAAGCCAGGGTGGGTGTGGGTACAGTTCAAAGCCCAGAGTAGGCAGGGTGGAGAAGATAGAGAATCTGTGGAGTGTGATCATTGTTAGTCTGGAAGGTGTGTGTGTGAGGGCTCTTGTGGCATTGAGCTCTGATGGACAGATGCTGGGGGCAGGGGTGGGGGCGTGTTGGTAGTAAGGTAGAAAGCACCTAATGTATAAGAATAACTACTACCTCATTGGTGGTCCTCTTGTGGCTTTGTGACCTCCAGAATAATGGCCATTAATGGGTGGCCCACCCTGGAGTAGCTGGGGCTGCTTCCTGAGAGGAACAGCTAATGGCCTCTCTTTGGTGGCTCCTTGGAACAAAACTGGCAGTTAAGACTCCTTACAGGTCTTTCCTCAGCTGTGACTCAAAAATCCACCCCTTCCTAATTCGGTCCCTGAGGCCCATGCCATCACCCACACAGCCAGAGCAGATAATTAGGGGAGCTGAGAGGGCTACCTGCCAGGTTCCCAGGGGTGGTGACGTAGAGTTGAGCCAAGCTCTGGTCTCTGTGACAGGCATGTAAACAGCATGCTCTGGCTGGCTCACTGGTGTCTGTGGGACGGGTGGATGGAGCTTCAGCTTGGAGCTGGTGGGTAAGGATGGTGAAGTCACCTTAGAAACCATCTTCCTTGTGTAGTGGATGGACTGCAGGGCTGGGGGCATGGCCAGTTGGCCAAATAGGTGATTGGCTGAGAGTCCATGCTACTTGGTGCCAGCACATAGGAACTCTTCTGTTTGTGTAAGCTGTGATAGGGATGTCCTGGTTGGCTTGGGACAACAGAGGCTTTGTGAATAACTTGACTTCCTGTGTTTTTAAAATTACGCCGGCGCGCACGTGTGTGTGTGTGTGTGTGTGTGTGTGTGTGTGTGTGTGTGTGTGTGTATGCCACATCATGTCATGGTGATCAAAAGACAATCTGTTAGAGTTCATTCTCTCATTTTATCATGTGGATCCTGGAGATTGAGCTCAGTATTTCAGGAGTGGGCTATCTCCCCTGGCAAGCTCCTAATTCTGCCCCTGGAAGGAAGGACTGGGTGGGAGTGGAGGTCTTTCAGGCTGGGTTCAGCCTACAAGAAGAGCCTTGCCTGATAACTGGGGAGGGGGGATGCCTGAAGTGAGAGGAAAGGCTGGAGGCCCAGGAGCTAGGCTGTCAGGGAATATGCCCTTCCCATGGATGTGCAAACCAGGATCTCATTAGAGGGACACTCATGTCAGGCCCAACATTTGCAGAGGATGAGGGACGTCTCTACCACCTCTGAAGTCAGCAGTCTACACTTACAGGAGGTTTTATCGGCTTCTTTCTCCAAACATAAGTGAGGTCAAGATGCCAATGGCTCAGGAAGGTGGGCCACTTTTCTCAAAGTTTGGAGAGACCCACACTTGCTATTGCCTCTAATTGCTCTTTTATATTATTTGGAAAGAGTCTCTTGTAGCCCAGGCTGGCCTCAAACTGGCTATGTAGCTTAGGATGACCTTGATCTACAGTCCTTCTGCCTCTACCTTCCCACTCTAGGATCACAGGCACGGGCCATTGTGTCTGGTTTATGCATGCTGGGGCTGGGGATTGAATTTGGGGTTTAGTGTATGCTAGGTGAGTGCTCTATTAACTGAACCACATCCCTAGCCCATGATGCTCTTGAACTCTCTATGAGTACTGCAATGGCTGGATGGTGGGGCTGCTCCACCTGTAGCTTGTTTCTGGATCTCTGCTTCAGCTTTGGAAACCACAGAAGCTGAACCAAGAGGAACAAGGTCCCCAGGGAGAAGGCATTGGTGTGCCTCAGTGTACAGCAGAAGCTGGGAAGTGGCAGCCATTGCTAGTGGGCTCTGTGTCTAGTGTGTCTTCATTTTCTCGAACCTACAAGAGGATGTGGACTCTCATGGTTGAGTAATAGTCTAAGGTGACATGCACTGAGGGATTTCTCCTCTAGACATGCCATATCCATTGTCCAAGGTACTCTTTACAGAGGGAAGCTGAGCCACACTCACCCCTAGCTTGGGTTAGGGATGTGTTAATAACAGGCTGGGGATATATTCATAGCTAAGTTGGCTAGCATGCTGGAAGCTCTAGGTTTTTATCCTTAGTATGGCTTAAACTGGCTGTGGTGATGCATGCCTGTTATCCCAGCACTCCAAGTGTGGACGCAGGAAGGTCAGAAGTTCAAGGTCTTCCTTGGATAGATAGCAAATTTGAGGACCCGTTCTCAAATGGAGGTAGGGGGAAAAAGAAAAAGAAAAAGCTTGCCCTAGGACCCAGAGCAGATAGAAGAGGAGCTGGAGAATCCTGCTCAGGCAGCCTGGGCCCTAAGCCTCACACCTAACTGCAGCTTTCTCTGCCCAGACCTGCTTTCCTTTTCAAATCTAGGGAGGAGGCGGTTAGAATTCTCCAGGCTCATTGACTCGTGTGTGTGTGTGTGTGTGTGTGTGTGTGTGTGTGTGTGTGTGTGTGCTCGCTCATGCATGGTGTATGCTCATGCATGTCTGTGTGTGTTGTCATTGGTGTTTATGTTTATATAAAAGGGAAAGAAAACAGCTTGCTCATCCTTCTACAGTATAGACATCACTCATGGTAAAGGAATGTGGCTTTCCTGCAGGTTGACTCTTGGTAAGAGAAACTGCTTTCTCAGTTTCCAGAAGGCATAGGTCTCTCGGCTCTTATTTAGTGGTTCTTTTTGCAAAGGGAAGCATGATGTGAATATGTAGGAACACACACACACACACACACACACACACACACACACACACACACGATTTTGATGCTGGGAAGTGACTCTGAATACATGTGGAGGCCAAGAAAGGTGTGTGTGATGGCTGATCCAGTTTGGATGGTTTCTTCTTCCTTTCTGTTGTACGCACACTGGCCTCCTCGGACATTCTCCCAGGGGAGTGCTGTCCCAGCAATGGCTAAGAAAAAGGAAGAAGGGAGGGAAAGATGGACGGGAATGAGGAAGAGACAGAGAGAGGAGAGGGGACAAAGCAACAGCGGCTTCGGGGTCCACTGGTTTGGGGGACCCCTCCCTACTTACCCATAAAACCTCCAATGCCTTTACAAAACAAGCAAATAAAAAAGTCCAGCAGCTCGGAGACTCAGATCTCTTTCCAGCACCCCGCCTTGTGAGTGGCAAAGCCAAGTTGAGGCCTCTCATCTGCCTGGTCCTGGATAAGCTGCAGCCCCTGTTCCAGGAGGAGGAGGATGTGCTTCCCCTGGTCCAGGCCTCCCATTACCCTCTCTGATGGTGCTTCTCTAGTGTACCATTTCCCTCCATTACATCTATTACCTTCTTGAGGGTTTAGAAACTGTAAACCGGGAGTCTACTAGGACAGCTAGAGTAAAGTAAAGTCGTGCATGAGTGTGTGAAGTCCAGGGAACAGCTGTAAGATAATGCAGGCCTCCACTGTGGAAACCAGATGTTGAAAGTGTTATTTCTTGGTTAGTATGCTTTGATGGCTCCCTAGGACCCTCACCCTGAGGGCATGCCTGTACACCACATGCATGGAGATTCCCGTTGAGACCAGAAGAGGGTTCTGGATTCCCTGATACAGGAAGTCTCCCATCGTTGGCGCTGGGAACGGAACCCAGGTTCACTGCAAGAATAGCCATCCCTCCAGGCCCCTCCACAGGGTCTTTAGAATCCATACTAGGCTCGGCTCTCTTTGCAGGGCCAGGCACTGCCTGGACCTACCCCTGCGGTCTCCTCCAAGTCCGCTTGTCACGAGCATTGTTACAGGTGTGGATCAGGGTCCAAAGGCCATCTGCCAGGCTTGCCTGGCTCTTGTGCCCCACCCAAGGAATTAGACCAGGGACACGTGGGTAGTGGTAGAAAGAGAGGCAGTTTACTGGGAGAGAGAACTCTTCCAGGCAAGGAAGTGGGCCAGGGAGCTGTGAAAAGTTAGATACTCATGGTTCCAGTCGCTATAGTTGTGATGCTGTATGGATCACTTACCTATATAGTTCTCGCCTGCGCCTCAATTTGTGACTCCATGCATGCTACCTCTTACATGTACAGCCCTTGGTAATGGGGAGGGGAAATTTGGTCTTTTCTCTGTCACTAATTTCTTTAAAATGCTTATTTTCTGTGTCTATGATTGGGGATACATGTGGGTCCACATATGTGCAAGCGTGTCAGGAACAGAGAGGCCAGTCTCTGGTGTTGTCATCAGGGACAATTCTACCTTGTTTTTATAAAAGGGTTTCTCAGTGGCACAGAACGCTTTGATTTGGCTACGCTGGTTGGCCAGCCTGCCCCAGGGATTCTCCTGTACACCTCCAGGTCTGGCTGTTTTTACAGTGGGTTTTGGGAATTGAACTCAGGTCCTTACACTTGGAAGGCAAGAGCTTTACTGATTGAGAATAGTTATGGGCCTGTCTCCCATGCCTGGAAAGCCCCCTTAGCAGAATGAGTCCCATTGGGGGAAACTTGCACACAGATCTTTGAGGGGAGAGGTCTGGATCCCCTCTTCTATGTACAGCCCCCTTTTAGGGCTCACAGCCTCCATGTGTCTGCTGTTCCTTGGGTTAGGACTCCGGCTTCCCAATGATGACTATAGGTGGCCGGCCCATCACCAAATGCCTCTTACCCCTTTTCCCATCTATAACTTCTTTCCAGTTTAGAGGACTCTACTTGGAACAAAGGCATTGGGCCTTGTTTACAGGTTCTGGCATCTTGTGTGTATTTTTCCAGCACATTCCTGGTCAGGGAGCCTCCCTGCTTATCTCAGCCCAGAGCCCAGTAACAGCTGACTGGGTGATGGTCTGCAGGGCTCTGAGTAGGTGACTGGTTTAAAAGAGGGCTCTTAGTTCTTTCTCTGGAAGTCTTTAGAAGGCCCATCAAACAAAGGTGCTTGATGAAGTACGCCACGAGAGTTTTCCAAAGGAGACAGCAGAGAGCAGCGATAATAAAGCCACTTCCTTTGCCAAGAAATACAGGCAGGGTACCAATCTTTTATAGGAGGGTGTGGATGGCATCGGAGGCCAGGATGAGTGTGAGACAGTCCTTTCTACTTAGAAACCTGAACTTTTCATAGGAATTTCCTCTCGACCATTTGCTATTCTTAAGTACTGAACAGCTTCACATAAGTGACTCTCATTGTAGAATTTGAGGTAGGGATCCTGTGCTTCTGTTTTAGCCACAGAGGTCTGCCCAGCACTTTCTGAGGTTATGAGCAGAGCTAGTTGTGAACATGGCCTGGGAACACTCTAAGAGATGGTTCATCTCAGAGAGCTGATGTTACTGTGGTTGATGTAAATCTTCATCCCAAGATAGCCAAGGCTTCGAGGTGCTTGTGTCCCGTGACAAAGAATTGAACCCAGAGATGCATGGTTAGAAATAACTTATTAAGTAAGTACTTCTGAGCATGGGAGTGGCTGGTAAATGGGGGGCGAGTACCAAAGGGACAGGCCACAGATTTGTGATCTTTCTTAGGACATTTATAGCACCTCTTCTTTAGCAAGGGGCTCACTATGTAGACCAAATGGCCTGGAACTTAGAGATCTGCTTGCCTTTGCCTCCTGAGTTCTGGGATCGTAGGTGGCACCACCACTGCCTAGCTTTAGCAATATCTTTCTTTGAGCATGCTCCATTTGTCATGTGAAGCCCAGACATGGAAGGGTTCCAGTTGTTCCTTGCTACCTATTATCTTCCATATGTTAATCCTTTTATCATCACATGTATGGTGTGTGCGCACACACACAAGTGCACCCTTGTGCATGCATTATGGTGCATGTGTAAAAGTCAGAAGGTAACTTTCAGGAGTTCACTGTCTCTTTTTTACTCTCTGGGTCTCAAGTATCAAACACCAGGCTAACTGGTCAGCGTCTACCCACTGAGTCACCCTACCAGTCTTCATATGCCACTCTTGATAGACCTTTTCTTTCAGTCTCTGTTTTTGCCACTATGGTGTCACACTGATACCCTGACTTGTGATTCATTTATTAGATGCCAACTTGGTGCCAAGTAGTATGATAGGACTTAAGGCCCTGGGGATGAGGCACCCAGAGGTGCTGACAGTGAACCCAGCAGAAACTCCAGCCTGGCTAGGAGGTGACATGACCTGTATTTTAAGTGTCAGAAGCAGGCTGTCGATGCAGAGGCTAGACAGACATGCTCTGCCTCTGTAGTTCTATGCTGGTTTGACCTGCTCACTCTTGACCATTGTTTATTAATGGAATGGGTCCCTTCCTCCCAAGGCTTTTCTGCCTAGCCTCCAGGCTTTCTCCCAACTAGTCTGCCATTCATTCTATGCCTTCCTCCACTCAGGCTGGTGCTAAATGTCTCTACATAGCTGCAGGTGCTGCACAATAGGACCCCAGAATTCTATATCATTCTGCATCTTGAAGCAGATGGAACTTTCTTCCCTTGGCCTACTGGACAGGTGGGTGCCAGGCTGAAGCGGAGTCATGGGCTACAATAAACAGAGCTCTAGGCAGGGGGCTTGGAATGTGACCTATGGATGCTGAGAGGGAGGATTGAGTGGGAGGCCTGTGGGAGCCTGAGCAGGGAGAAGATGACTGGGCTGGGAGGTCTGGATTGAGCAGGGCCCAGCCTCACTTGAAACTGCCTGGCAAGCTGGCCTTGGGCTCATGAGTCCTGCCTCACTGAGGGAGATCCCAGCCAATCAGATCCTGCTAATTTCAATATAATCAAAAGATGTTCTACTTGGCAGGATACGGCTGTCTGGCAACTGCTGGAACACTCAAGGAAAGCAGAGTGCTAACCCTGGTGGAGGCGATCCCTGTGCAGAGGCACACATTGATGGTGCCCGTGGGGCGTGGGGAGGCCTCCAGCTTGGCAAGTCAGAGCAGCAACTGATCCTGGAGATACCAGGGCCACACACCAGCTGAGCTTGGGTCTCTAGCCTGGAGGGGGCAGCGCCCCACCCCTCACCTGCAGTCAGTGCACTCCCAGCCTTGTGACCTCAGGCCTGGAAGACTAGCTGGTGGGACCTCCCTTCCATATATAGTAGCTGCTTCACAACTCAAGTGGCTTGGAACCTGCCGGCACCCTGATGTGCCCAATTCCTTTTTCCACTTAATACTCCCTGGGGAACAGCCAGCCTGTCTGGTGTGGAGCCTAGGAGTTGGGAGCGGCACTCACCCTGCCAGTCTGGGCTGGGAGATGATGTGGCTATGCTGTAAATCAGATGAGAAGCTCTGTGGTAATTCTTTTTGTATTAAGCCACCGGGGGAGGGACTAGGTGAGATGGAAGGCCATTGGCAATACCTGACTTGTAGTGTTAGAGGGAGACCAAGAGGAATTGGGCCTAGGGATGGCTCCATCCCAGGCAGCCTCACATCTTCCTCAGCTCTGAAGCCTGTGTACTGTGGTACTGAGATGTTAGTCAAGAGAGGCCCTGCTGGCGCAACCGTGGCATGGTTGTTAAGGGGATAACAAACCAATATTTTAAAATTGAAATTGATGCGTGGTCTGCAGGAAGGAACTCATGTCTGCTACTGGAAGCCTGGTGAGGAGCTTCTGAATCCTTAGGGAGAGAGCTTAGTCAGGAACCAGGCCTGGTTCTTTGCACACTGTGGGAGGGACGGGGCTTCAAAGGTAGGACCACTTCCTGTAGCCAGCACAGCCATGCCAGCCAGCATGGTTCAGCACCCTTCTCCACGAAACCTTTGAACTGAGATGATTGGGCCAAAGTGTGAAAAGTAAGCCTTGTCCTGGGTTTGAGCACACTGCCCCCAAGCCTCCACATCTACCCACTTTGAATGAGGACCTGGTTCTTTTCTTAAGAGGCTGTGGTTTGAGTTTTGATCTTTAAGGTTACAAGGAGGACACTTGCTTATCCCTGACTCTAGAATACCATTCCTTAAAATTTTTCCTGCAGAAGACCGGTTTGAATGGTTCAAAGCCTCTTTTTTTAAACAGCATCTCTCTACACAACCCTGTCTTTCCTGGAACTCACTTTGTAGACCAGGTTGGTTTTTAATTCACAGAGATTTACCTGCCTCTTCCTCCCTAATGCTGGGATTAAACATATGTACCACCATTCCCGGCTAGCCCATTGCTTTTTAATTGCTAAAGTAACTTTTTTATCCATCATAAGGACCACTTGTGTGTATCTGAACAGCAGGTGCTCCGCTTCTGTGGTGTCCAATACTATGCGTAGTGAAGCCTTGCTCTCCAGTTAGCATTAAAGGAAGGTGAGCATTCTTTTGTAAACTGGTTTTCCCTTTCTGACCTAGTGTCAGTCGCACTGACTGTGACAGATGTTACCGGTTCACTGCTGCATCTTCCAGGGCACATATTATGAGTCGATGGTTATATCTCTCCCAACACGAGATCCTGATACAGCCCTCAACCCAGCAATCTTCAAGGAACAGTCAGTGGCTCATAGAAGCTGAGACCTGCTGGCAGCCCTGGTCTTGTAGGACCAGGAACAGGGTAGAAGGGGAAAAGGTGCGTGCTGAAAACCCTGAGAGCAATCCTGTGTTCAGTTAGACATCAAAGGTTGACTACAGCTTGTGCCCCGGTGAACAGAGAAGGTAGGTAACAGATGCATTAGCCAGCAGGATGGAGAAGCCATCATTTTAGGGATCACAGAAACAAGTCAGATACCCTAACTTACCTCAGCCCACTGGGAGTTCAGTATCCCTGATAGAGGAAACAGACAGTTTGGCTGTTGGGTAGAAGGGTGAGATGCTCAAGCTTAGGATGATGTGGGCAGTGGTCCAGGCCCAGAAGTGGGGTTTTGGTGCCATCAAGGATGCAGACCTCTGTGTTCTCAGAGCACATGTGATACTTTCTCTGATGGCCTTTGGTCCTTGCGGCTTAGCTTGTCCTGAGTTGAAGGAGCTCGTCTGTTCTTGGCATCTTTGCAGCCTGCCTCCCTGCTGTTTATTTCTGAAGTTGGAAGGGAAAACAAGGCTGCCCCCCCCCCAGAGAAAACAGCATTGCCATATAAGCCGGGCGCCCAGCTAGGTCTAGCAGGCGCCCAGCTAGGTCTAGCAGGCAGGCCACACAGTGCACCCTTGTTTGCCTGCCGATATGGCCTCAGAGTGTGATCCAACACTCTGCTGCAAGGGATGTCAGGGACAGGCTGTAGCCCTGTGGGCATCAAGTTCCTGGGGAAAAATGTTGGGGGAGGAAGGTTGGAGTCTAGCAAGATTCTGCGCTGCTGCCCTGTAGCATCTCAGCATCTAGCTGGGAGACTGAGGCTGTACCATTGCCAGAAGGGGCCGTGATGGAGTTCTGCATTGTTCAGGCTTTGACAGGGTCTCTCCTGTTCCTGTGGGGACTCTGCTTGCCAAACTTGAGAGGAAAGAAAGCCTTTCATTCCTATTTTACAGATGGGGAAATTGAGACTGGCTTTGCCCATCTCTGGTGTCCACAGTCAGTGTCCTTCCTACAAAGGTGTCACCTGCCATCCTGGGACTGTGGGTTAGCTACCCTTTGTGTAGGGGTCCTGGGTCTTGAAGTCCATGGTATTAGTAGAACAGAGAGGGTGAGTGGTCAGCATAAGGAAACACAGGAATGCCAATGCTAGAAGTGGAATCAGCCTGTGTTCCCAGGAAATAAACCTGAGTAGAAACAGTGGGGGTAGGGATGCTTTCTCAAGCCTGAGCCAGAAGTTCTGCCCACAGCCTTCAGGAAGAAGAAAGCCTTTCTGATACTCATCTCATGAAGCTCTACTCTTCTCATTGGGCCCTTGGGGCCCAACCCCTGCCCAAGCCAGTCAGTGAATTAGGGTTAATTACCACTTTTCCTAACACCAGCCCAGGGGCCTTGCAAATCCAGGAGCTTTTGTACTTGGAGAAAGAAATTCAAGGGGCTAGAAAGGGGCAGGTGCATTGCCTTGGGGATGATTTTTGCTTGGTGTAATGCAGTGTCATTCTGTAGCCTGCAGGTTTCTGGGTAAAGCTTGAGCTGAGGGACCTATAAGCCAGGCTGGCCAGGGTGGGCTGTAGAAATGATACCCAGGGGCATCCCAGGTATCCTTTTGCTTCTGGAATGTGTCTTCTCCAGAGCCCTGTTTGCTCACTATGCATTGCACTCCAGCAGAATTCAGTATATCATCTCATATCAAAACCAAGTATGACTTGGCATTCATGCACAAAGCCCTAGGTTTGATCTCCAGCACTGCACCAATGAGGCATTAGGGTGCACTTGGGAGGAGGAAGAAGGATCAGAAGTTCAAGTTCATCCTGGGTTGCACAGTGAGTTGCTGGCCCACCTGAGCTACATGAGTCTAAAAGAAAGAAACAGAGAGGTATCTGGCTGATGTGATGTCTCACTGGATAAAGGTACTTGACACCAAGCCTGTTGACCTGAGTTCAGTTCCTGGAGCCCACATGGTCCGAAAGAAACAACCTTGTAAGTTGTCCTCTGGTCTCCACAAATGTGCATGTGTGTGTACATGCACTAAATAAATACATGTAAAAAGAAGTCTGCAGTTAAGGCAGGGTGGATATTCATTAGCTCTTTCGTGTATATGTGCCTTTCTGGATCTGCATGTGTCTTTGCACATGTGCATATAACTTCTTGTGGTGACATATATGTGATGGGCATATACATTTGTAGTGCTAGTGTTAAATGAAACTATGAGTGCATTTCAGTGTACATGTATGTATGTCTGTGCACAGCAAACATCTTCGAACCTAAATAGTGCAGTATATGTTACATGATTATCTGTGTGCATGCATTTCCATGTGTTTCATGCATGTGAGTCTGGACATGCTTGCTGCCTGGCTGAGATCAGAAGGGATGTGGTTAGCCAGGTCTTCGGTGGCTGTGCTGGCTGGGAGGTGAGGTCCTGCCTCCCTTCTGGAAGTTGATTTCACCCCAGGAAGTGCTCATGTGTGACTCATTCACCAAAGGACTTCAAAGCAGCCCGGTAGTGGGAGGTCTGCAGGATTCCAGGCTTTAGGGTGCGTTCTTCACTCTGCTCCAATTATTGGTGTTTTCATGGCAGTCTGAGGAGGCTCCTTAACCTGTACTGTTCCAGGGTCCCCTTAGCAGCTGGTGTCATTATCATTCACCAGTATGCTGTAGATGATGGACTGAAAAGCACAGCTCTTGAAAGACACGGGTCACATCATGGGCAGTAGCCACAAGGCCAAAGGCATCAGGCTTGTAAATTGGCAATACTCAGGCTTTCTTACTGCACACCAAGTTCAGGGTTGGAGGTACGGGTTCTAACAACTCTCCAAGTGGGAAGCCAAGGTGAGCAGAGCTGATACTCCATGACATGGAGGATGCTGGTAACATCTTAAAGAAGTCTGTTTTTTCCTTTGGCCACGTGGCTCCTAGGTATGGAACCCAGGTCCTTGGGTTTCATGGCAAAACCTTTATCCACTGATTCACTTTTTTAGCCCTATTAAAATATTTAGTTCATAAACTCTTGTTTTTTCTTTTTTTTAAAAAACCACTTATTTCTGAGAAATGAAGTGGTACATTTTTTTTTTAAACTTTATTTATTTATTTATTTGCCTTGGTGTTTGCCTGGAACTGGAACTACAGACAGTTGTTAGCTGCCATGTGGGTGCTGGGAATCGAACCCGGATCCTCTGGAAGAGCAGACGGTGCTCTTAACCACTGAGCCATTTCTCCAGCCCCCATAAACTCTTGTTTTAAGTGTAGTCAGAAATTGTTTGGAGACTGACAGTGACAGATGAGAACCTCGCTCATGGTCTCACAGGACAGAACCCTTAAAGAGTTTTCTCTTTTGTTCTGTTTTTCTGAGACAGGGTCTTTGCATGGCTGGCCATAAATACTCTTACTTCTGGCTTTACAAGCATGGTCTGCTAAGCACCATACTCAAACAGACAAACAACCCCCCCTTTTTTTTAAGTTGAAGAGCTGGGGAGATGGTATAGTTGGTAAATTGCTTGCCACACAAATATAAACACCCACATTTGAATTCCCAGCATCTTATAAAGAGTTTGGCTCAGTCCCCTCATTTTTGTAATCGGAAACTAGACAGGGGATCCCTGGGGCTCACTCACCAGGTTCAGTGAGAGACCCTGCCTCAAAATCATCAACAGCAAACCACAGAGAGTGATTGAGGAAAACAGCTAGTAATGACATATGGCCTCCACAGGCACCCAACATGTGTGAATATACACAAACACATGCACTATGTTTTCTTTGCACATTCTGTGGGTTCTCCAGTTATATGTATGAATGAGAGCCCCTATGGAAAGCTGGGGAAAGCCCCAGAGACCTGGGTGCAATCTCTAATCTCCTTCCCAGCCCAGACCCAGGCTCCCCTTGGTGTAGCAGATTCCTGTGGAATGTGCCTGCATGTCCAGAGCTGTAAAAGGAAGTAGGATTGACTTTCCTCCCCTGGGGTGCCCTGTGGCTCTCAGAACCTCCTGTGAAGAAGCTTTTTGTGTGTAGCCTGTGGGAACCAGCCCACAAAGACCACTAGCCCCGCAGCCATGCCTGGGAAGCCAAGCACAGGTTCCTTCCTGCTATTCCCAGGAGGCAGGGGGTGGGGTCGAGGGGAGGCAGAGTCTGCTTGGGACCCAGGGTACCTGCTGCTTACCCAGACACTGAGCTCTTCCCACTAATTCTTGTGAATTGTGAAGACTCCTGGCCTATCACCTGCCTTCCTTTCTTGTGGCAGAGGCAAGGGAGGGAGAATTGACTTGTGGGATGAGGCAGGGGCCTGGCGCGTCCTGCCTGGGCTATTGTCTCTCTCATCTTCCTTGGGACACCTATCCATCCCAGGCGCTTCTCTGCGTGTAGCTGTCCTTTCTGTTCATACCTTCCTGGGCATTTTCTTGGGGTGTCTGTCTCCCCTGAGCTTTCAGGTGGCGTGTTAGCAGAGGGCCAGACTGGAGGCCAGCTCTGCCACTCCTGTGGGAATGGCTTTAGGCATCTCATCTCCCACAGAAGCCTGAGATTACTCTGCTGTGAAACTGAGGACGACCCAAATGGTGCCACTTGTCAGGATGGGACAGAGGGGCCTGAGCTGTCACCTTTGAGTCCTGTGTTCCTAACACAGAACACCAGAGACCGGGAGTAAGTGAACAGAAGAGGTTCATTCTACTCCCACCGGCCCACCCTGCAGGCCCTGGTCTTCTTGCTAGGAGGGTGACGTGCACACGGGGAGCCAAGACTCTCCGTTTGCTTAAGCACTGACTCTCAACCCTTTGGGGGTTGAATGGCTCTTTCACAGGGGTCACCTAAGACCCCTCAAAACATAGACATTTACATTACGATTCATAACAGTAGCAAAATTAGTTATGAAGTAGTGATAAAAATAATGTTATGGCCGGGGTCACCACAGCGTGAGGGACTGTGTTAAGGGTTGCAGCATTAGGAAGGCTGAGGACCACGGCCTTAGAGGTCTAAGTCTTGATGGACCAGAGCCTGGATGAGCAGCTGGAGGAGATTCAGTGGTTTAAGGATGCTTGCTGCTGCTCTAGGTGACCTGAGTTCAGGTCTCAGCGCTCATGCCAGGCAGCCTGCAACTTCAGTTCCAAGGCTTCTGGCCTTGAGGACACTTGTACAGACACACATGCATACACATAATTGAAAATATTAAAAGTAAAAATCTAAAACAAATCCAGTAGAGGCAAGAGGAACTCTGAGAGTGGGAATGTGATCAAGTCCCAGGCTCAGGGAGTGGGAGTATGCTGATTATTTATTACTATTATTATTATTATTATTATTATTATTATTATACACGGCTCTCTGTGTAGCCCACACTGTCCTGGAACTCACTATATAGACCAGGCTGGCCTGGGGCTCACAGAGACCTGCCTGCATCCCCTCTTGAGGGCTGGAACTAAATGTGTGAGCATCATTCCTAGCCCTACTTGGTTGATGGGATCTAGACTCAGCCAGGAGACAAACTTCTGGGCGTGTCTGTGAGAGCATGGTTCTGGGGCGTGTCCGGTAGACTCATCATCTGAGTGATGCCAGCTCCGACCTCCTCGGGCTTCCTGGGGGAGATGGCATCTAAATGGGGTTTTGCAGGCAAAGTTGCAGCGCGATGGCTGCTCTCCCCAGGTGTAGCAATTACAGGCCTAGGAAGGGAAGTGGGGGATGACCTAAGAGCAATTTAGGTAGCTTGATATGGTGGTGCTTGAGGCCAAGCTAAGGGGCAGTGTAAGAAAAAAAAGGAGGTTTTAGCTGATGACTGGTGATGCTGATAGTAGAATGCCACTGTAACAGATTTTAATATTTTATTATTATTGTGTGCATGTGGTTCAAATGCAGTGGCATGCATGTGTTATTATGTGCACGTGGCTCAAATGCAGTGGCATGCATGTGTTATTGTGTGCACGTGGCTCAAATGCAGTGGCATGCATGTGTTATTGTGTGCATGTCGCTCAATGCAGTGGCATGCATGTGTTATTATGTGCGTGTCGCTCAATGCAGTGGCATGCATGTGTTATTGTGTACGTGTCGCTCAATGCAGTGGCATGCATGTGTTATTGTGTGCGTGTCGCTCAATGCAGTGGCATGCGTGTGTTATTGTGTGCATGTGGCTCAAATGCAATGGCATGCATGTGTTATTGTGTGCGTGTCGCTCAATGCAGTGGCATGCGTGTCCTGTCAGAACCTTGTGGGATCAGTTCTTTTCCCCTACCTTTATAAGGGTTCCTTGGGCGGCATGGCAGCTTTAGCTGCTGAGCCATGCATACCACCGGCTCCAAAGCAAAGGCTTTTAAAGCTGTCTTAAACCAGTCCTAACACTACACACTTGTAATCCCAGCAGGGAGGGGGCAAAAAGGAAGCTCAGGGTCATCATTGAATACGCAGTGAGCTGAGGCCGTCCTAGCCCTTACCTCAGTGGTTCTCAGCCTTTGCAGTGGTGCTCTTTAATATGGTTCCTTATGTTGTGACCCCCTCCAATTATAACATTATTTTCATCGCTGCTCCATAACTGTGTTATTCATACTGTAAATATTGCATTTTCTGATGTTCTTAGGAGACCCCTGTGAAAGGGTCTTTTGGCTTCCCCAAAAGTGTTGAGACCCCACAGGTTGAGAACTGCTCTCTTACAGAGAGAGGGGGGAGGCAGAGCCCGTAGGGTGGGGGGACATTCAATGCACAAATAATGACAATGAGTGATGAATGTTGAATGAACAAATGGGCAACTGAATGAATCAACCAGTGACGCAGGGAAAGAAACCAGATCAGGGACCTTTCTTGGAAATGGTTGTAATTCTGTTTCTTCCTAGACTTCGGGCTCCCTTGTCTGATCTCCAGCTCAGGTGCTTCTCTCTGTTTCTGGCTGCTCTCATCATTAAGGACTTCTTGCTGGATTTTTTTTTTTTAATCGAGATTAAATAAATGAATATGCTCTGCTGTGGTCCTTGAGACCATTCAGCAATCAGACCAGTCAATTCTCAGGATGTCAAAAATGAACTAAGTTCTTCCTCCTGGTGTGAAGACCCTGGGTGTGAACTTGACTGCTGTAGGCCCCGGGGTGGTGTGGATCCGGGTTGGCATTTCCTGCCTAGGTTTGGGTGCAGTGCTGTTGGCTGAATGTTGTCATTATTTCCTCTAGGGTCTGCCACCCAAGAGTATGAGCCGCTGAGATGGAGACATCTGTCCCAGCCCCTGCAGCCGACAAGAAAGAAGCCAAGGGTGGTCTCTTGGAGGACCGCAGCTTCTCCGATCCAGGGAAAAAGGCCTGTCCTTTGGCTGTGGCTGCAGCAGCGGCGGCTGTAGCTGCCCAAGGAGGTACACTTTCTGTTTTGCACACTTGGAGAGCAGCACGGGTGTTTTTCATGAGGTCATTAGGATTTAATGAGTGTGCTGGCCCTGTCATCTGGGAGGCATGCTGGGTTTATGGAGGGTAGCGCCCCTGTCCCCTGCCCGGGAATCCCAGTCCCCATGAAGGTCACTTGCTGCTTTCTTTGGAGAGCAGGCTTTCCCAGACTCTGGTGGCTGGCCCTGGCAGGGGGAGGAGGAAGGGAGGGTGACCATACCGGGCAGCAGCCTGGCCACCCTGGGGCGTGTTCAGCTGGCACCCAGGAGATGTAGCCTGAGAGCTTCATGCCTCTTGCCCGCTGAGAACTATTTCAGAAGGTAATTGTCTGCCAATGCCTGCTGGCTGTAATTAGAGGGTCAGGTATGGAATTTACTATCTTAGGTGGATTTCTGGCCAACTTAATTACAACAGAAGGGACTCGACCAGCCACAGTCTCTCATTTCACTGTCCCTAAGAGAGATGTTCTCTGGTTTCCACTGTCCGTGCCAACACCCAGTTGGGGAGTTTGGCGGGAAGGTGAGTCCTCCCCTTGTTACTGGGCTGTCCATCTGGAGGCCACACAACTATTTAGCCTCAGAGTGAAGAAACTGAGATTTGTCTTCTTTCTCTTTTTATTCAAACCCATTTAGTTGTGCCCTAATGCTTTCTTGCCAGGATTGAATACCCAAGGGGCCTTGTTCAAGGGTAGCACTACATTTGCTTTGTTCTAGCCCTGAGCTGCTGCTACGGTCCCTGGGTTGTGCTGGGTTATAGCTGTAGGGCCAGAATTTAGCAAAATGGAGCTACTCCTGAGTTAGGCCTCTCAGAGAGAGTTTAGGACCTCTTATGCTGTCAGTGTATATTTTATTTTCTCCCATAATTCTAAGTTGGAAGAAATTATCAAGCCAGGAGTGGAGGAGGTAAAGTCAGCCTTGAGGATCTCTGGGGAGAGGGTCTGAGTTTGTGGGCCTGGTGTGGAGGCTTGACTCTTAGGCTGGGACCGAAGAGCGATGGGTCACCCAGCAAGCAAGGGCAGAATGGGGACATGATGCAGTTGAGTGAACTTGGCCATGTTGCTTTCGCCTCCTAGGTTAGGGCTTACCCTGACAGTGGCAGTCCTCAGATTTTCTCCCTGCCCCACACTTTGAGGCTGGGGGAGTTCCCAGGAGCTAACTCCAGTATCTCCCCCTTGTCCTGAGGGATCCGCCCTGACTTGGCCTTCGTCTTTCAAACAAGGAGAGCCCTGTCACGCCAACAGAGAGCAGACTTAGACAGTAAGTAGAACATAATGGAGGGGAGAGAGCCCCTGTGGCAGCAGACCCAGTTGTCACCGTGGAGGCCAGTGACAGCAATGCTACTGGGGCAGAGTGCAAAGCTTGGGACACAGCCACTCGGTCAGCATCAGCCCCATACTGTACCCTCCCTGTGCCCATCCTAAGGGAGCCTGGCTGATGAGGTCAGCTAAGGAGCCATGTGCGAATGCTGGGGTGGCCTCCATTGAAGCATGCTGTACCTGCTCCCTGAGCAGCTTATCTGGAATGGTGTACTTGAATCTGGGAAGAGTGGCTCTGACTGTATAGGAACAGGGGACACATTGGGATCTGTCTCTACTGAAGGCGAGTTAAAGGGAAGGGCACGGAAGCCTAGTGGTCAAACACAAAGGACATTGCTGGGACCTGGTTTTCTATGTTGTGAGGGCATCCCACAGATGTTAGCTGTTATACCCCAAGGACCTGATTCTATAACCGTTCAGTGACTATATGGAGATTATGGACACATCTTGGATTCTGAGCTCAATGTCATTATTAGGAAAAAAAAAATCTATGCATGCTTTTCAGATGTTTTCAATACCTTCAGTAGACTATATCTGCAAGTGTGGAGCTCTTAGATACAGAGAGCTAAATTTGGCTTGCTTTTACATTACTTTAGACTGTTAGGGTATGACTGGAGAAGTAATTTTGCCCCTACTATCTCTGGGTATCAGCCGTGCAAAGGCCTCTTATGTGGCCTTGTGCCTCAGTTTCCTCCTCTATCCTAGAACTGGCAGCTCTTGATCTCTTACAGACAGCTGATACATGAGGTGTGCCACAGTCCATTGGGAAAGCCCTTGGATCTGGTGGCCTCTCTTGTCAACTTCTAAAGGAGCCTACAAGGCTGACAGCTGGGAGTTCCTCAAGCGTGTGTCAGAAGCATCTCTGAGGGCCCGGGAAATGGTAGAATGCACCAGCCTGAACATACGACTTCCATCCCTAGAACCCACAGGAAATAGCCTGGAGTCATGGCGCATGCTTGTAATCCCATAGTTAGAGATGGGGACAGGTGGTTCTCTGGAGCATCACTGCCAGCCAGCCTAGGTTGTTCAGTGAGTTCCAGGTAAGTGAGCGACCATGTCTCACAAAAAAACACATGGAAAACATATCTTGGAATGGCATCTGAAATTGACCTTTGACTTCTATGGCTTGTGAACATGCACACACAGAAACAGAGAGAGGCAGAAACAGACAAGCTCGCTCTCTCTCTTACACACGTGCGCGTGCACACACATACACACACACACACACACACACACACACACACACACAGAGAGAGAGAGAGAGAGAGAGAGAGACTTGCATGCTTGTACACACAGCTTTTCAGATACAGCAGGGTCAGGCAGGCAAGCTGTACTGCTGTCAGGCTGGGTGAGGCAGACTTCAGGATAGGTGGGAGGCTTCCCAAGAGCCTGAGCAAAAGCCACGCTGGGTGGCTCTTTCACAGCCTCTTCAGCTGTTGAGCTAACACTCTAGAGGCCATAAATCTTTAAAAATACATTTTGGCCTAGGGTCCCCCCACCCTCTAATTTTTAAAATGGTGTAATTTGCAAAGCAATTTAAGTCAGATGTTTCTCATTGCTTTCCACCAAATCTGTCCAAATGCTGTCGTATTTTCCTTGTCTGCCACGGATTCTTTTCCAAAAATATTTCTGAACTGCTTTGTGTGCTTCCATGGGGACTGGAACATTCTAGAAGCCTTGGGGAATGCCTTGAAACTGGGAACTTGGGCCTAATCATATGTGTTGAAGTCAAGCACCAGGTCCAATTTCAGGAACCTGCGGGCTAATGACAGTGAGAAAGCCAGGTAGCCAGCATTGTGGGTCCTTCCTCCCCCACAAGCGTCAGAAGCCCGTAGGAATTAGACGTGGTCCCTTTTTCTCCTTGGCTCTGGGAATGCAACTGCTAGCCTCTTGCACGCTAAGGTTTCAGTCTATACTGAGCTGTTTCCAAGACCCTGGGAGGGCTAATTGTTGGATCCCATCTCAGACCTGCACCACCGGGGGTCTCTGGGGAACTCTGCTATCTGTGCCTCTCCCTCCCTCTCCTCTTTCCCACCCCCCTCCCTCTTTCCCTTCTTCCTGGTTTCTCTTCCCTCCTCTCTCCCTCCCACTGAATGTGGAACCCGGGCAAGTGCATCCTAGCCCTGAGAAACTCTTGATGTCTAAGACTCTTGTATCCTGGCTTCCTGGGGGAAGGGGGAGTCGTTCCTTATGGGAAGCAGTGGCTGTTCCTAGAGGAGCTGCTGATGGCTTACACCTGTCCCATGGTCCTTCATGGCAGCACAGGGTACTGACAGCTAGTCTATGTTCTCTTGACCTCAGTTTTCTTACCTGTGAAATGGGTGCAATAGTGGTAGATGTTCCACAGTGCTCTTGAATGCTATCTGAGTTAGACACAGGACATACTTAGCAAAGGTGCATAGTCAGTTGGTGTGAGGCATGAGGTATGTTTGACTGTGTTCACTATTACCATTCTTGTTAGGGTTTTTGACTAAGTCTGCAGACTCAGCTTCACGTACAATGTCCCTTCCATTGCTCACCATTGCCTGTGGGACCCACTGAAGCCCAGCAGTTTGTGTAGGATGAAGCCTCACTTTCTGCATCTTTATTCTCCAGAGCACCATAGACAGGCTCTGTCTTGATTGCTGGGCTGCCCTAAGCAGGTGCCCTGCCTCTGACTCAGTCATCACCCCTGTGCACTGAATCGTGCAGCCAGTCCCAAGGTCACTTGAGTTGAGAGCACCATCATAAAAAAGTGGTCTGAGGATCTGCGGTTCATAATTGCTTCCAATAGACCTTTCTAGATTCTCCGTGTGGTTGCCCCAGAGGAGAGGGGCTGGGATGTAACTGATCTGTAGAGTGCACCTAACATGCAGAAAGTTTTGGGTTCCACAAATCCAGAATGGGAGGCCACGTGTGTAATCCTGGCACCCCAGAGGTGGTCAGGACACTGAGTTCAAGATCACAGTCTGAGGCCAGCTTGGACTACATGGGACTTGAGAGCAGAAGGCTAGCTTTCTGTGGCCAGACTCGTCTGCCAGGGTTAGGCACTGACTGGCTCTATGTTCTGATGTTCCTGAAGACTCTGCACCACCTTCCCATACTGACTACCCCTTTATCTTGTTCACTGGCCTGATTGGCTTCTGGAAAGCATCTTTGAGAAAGATTGGCTTGGAGTGTGTATGTGAGGTTTCTCTTCTGTTTTGGAATGCTGATGATGGACATGAGAGGGGGAATCCTGCTATCATCTGTCTATCCATCTGTCTATCATCTGTCTATCCATCTGTCTATCATCTATCTGTCCATCTGTCTATCATCTATCTATCCATCTATCTGTCTAACATCTATCTATCCATCTGTCTGTCATCTATCTGTCCATCTGTCTATCATCTATCTATCCATATGTCTATCATCTATCTATCCATCTATCTGTCTAACATCTATCTATCCATCTGTCTATCATCTATCTCTCCATCTGTCTATCATCCATCTATCCACCTGTCTATCATCTATCTGTCCATCTGTCTAACATCTATCTATCCATCTGTCTATCATCTATTATCCATCTGTCTATCATCTATCTATCCATCTGTCTATCATGTATCTATCCATCTGTCTATCTTCTATCTATTTATCTATCTATCCATCTGTCTATCATCTATCTGTCCATCTATCATCTATCCATCTGTCTATCATCTATTATCCATCTGTCTATCATCTGTCTGTCCATCTGTCTATCATCTATCTATCCATCTGTCTATCTTCTATCTATTTATCTATCTATCTATCTATCTGTCTATTATCTATCTGTCCATCTATCATCTATCCATCTGTCTATCATCTATCTATCCATCTGTCTATCATCTATCTGTCCATCTATCATCTATCCATCTGTCTGTCATCTATCTATCCATCTGTCTATCATCTATCTGTCCATCTATCATCTATCCATCTGTCTATCATCTATCTATCCATCTGTCTATCATCTATCTGTCCATCTATCTATCATCTATCTATCAACCCATCTATCATCTATCTATCCATATGTCTATCATCTATCTATCCATCTATTTATTTATCTATCCATCTGTCTATCATCTATCTATTCATCTATCATCTATCCATCTGTCTATCATCTATCTATCCATCTATCCTATCCATCTATCTATCATCTATTTATCTATCTATTCATCTGTCTATCATCTATCTATCTATCTATCCATTCATCCATATTTATATCCTTATCCACCCTTCTCTCGCCCTCTCCCTCCCTCCCTTATATAGTCCAGGCTGTCCTCAAACTTAGCTGAGGGTGGCTTTTATATCTCCCTAATTCTGAGATTACAGGTATGTGCCTGCTTTATGCTTGGTTTTTGTGGTATTAGGGATGGAACCTGAGTTTGATGCAAACTAGGCAAATGCTCTAACACCTGAGCTATATCCCGTTCCACCAGGAGGAATATTAAGCAATACAGCCTCCAGGATTTCTCTGCATTTGCCCAGTGCCCGCTTTACTCACCTTCCCATACTCAGGGATCTGTGCATCACCCTCCAACCGAGCCATAGCTCGGGGTCCCTGGTGTCTGCCCTCTGTGTATACCCTCCACTTGCCCTCTTAGATGCCTATACAGGCTAACACTGTCATTGTGCTTTGTCACTACTGTCAACACGCTCCCTTCCCAGCACAACAGCCATTGTACCAACAATTGTCCATGTGTGATTCCATCATTCCAGGTGTATGCCAAGTGGGCTATAGTGGATAGCTGCTAGCCTGCGCTCTCTGGCTGTAAGAGCCAGTGATGCTGGCCCTGTCCTGTAGTGTTCTATGGCTCTCAGCCCCAACAGGGAAGTTGCTAAGCATTCAGCTCTCTGCTTACCTGTCTTTCTCTGTGGGGCCACACACAGGCCGGGGTGCACTCAGGTGTGACTAAGTGGGTAATTATTCTTACTTAAGTGATGTTCGGGATTGCTGTTAAAACTGCAAGGAAGCTGGTTTTATGGCTTAGCTGCATGGGACAGCTTGTTCCCATTACGTTCTATCCAGGGAGTGCGGTGCCACTGTCCCCTGCAGCCTGGCTTGCCATGGAAGTAGAAAGGAGTGGGGGCCCCCCGGGATATATTTAATGGGTTCTGGACATTCTGGAGTATTGGGGTGCTTGGTGTCAGGAGGGTTCATGGATGTTCTTCCCTATCCAGAGCAGTGACTGTTGGTTGGAACAAGCCTGGTTTGGCGTCAGTTAGGCTGGGCCTCAAACAGAACTCCAAATCAATTCTGTGGATGGTGTATTTTATCCTATTCACACCTATCTATATACCTTTAGTTAATTAGACACGATAGTGCTGGTTACTACACTCATTGCTGTGCCAAAGCAACCTAAGGAAGGGGTTCTCTGTATTCCAGCTGAGGGCTTCTGCCTTTCCTTGTTCCCTGACTCTGACTGTATTGAATGCCTGTCTGCTTTCCTCCCCTGTTCCCTTCTCCCTTCTCCCCCCCCCTCTTCTTAGCCTCTCTTTCCCTTGGGTTCCTGTTGCTGTGATGAAATGTGTGATGTAAAGATGCCTAGTCACTTGTTACCTCCAACCTTCAGTCTGGATACCCAGCCGTCTGCCATTTCAGTGACAGCACATGCGCCCGCCCGTCTTAGGTTTCTTTTTCTTTTTTTTTTTTTTAATTTATTTATTTATTTGCCTTGGTGTTTTGCCCGGAACTGGAACTACAGACAGCCGTCAGCCGCCATGTGGGTGCTGGGAATCGAACCCGGGTCCTCTGGAAGAGCAGACGGTGCTCCCAACCGCTGAGCCATCTCTCCAGCGCCCCCCCCCCCCCGTCTTAGGTTTCTATGTGGTTAACATCATGACCAAAGATAACCTGGGGAGGAGGGGCTTATGTCATCTTACAACCCACAGATCACACTGCATCACTGAGGAAGGCAGGCCAGGGGCTCAGCAGGAACCTGGAGGCAGAAGCTGAAGCAGAGGCTGTGAGAAAATGCTGCTCACTGGCTTGTTCCCTGTCTGCTCTCCTATGCCATCCAGGGCTATGTTACTGTAGTGGTAGAGGATGGCGTTTAGTGCTCTGCCAGCGTGAGGGTAATAGCGCATCAGAATCCCATCAGTTAATGTCACGATTGGGAACAGTAACATATCGGGAAATCTGGAACATGTTTCATTCTTTTCTACATATCAGATTACGTCCTGTCCTCACGTAAGCCTTAAACACCTATCCTGTCCCATCACCACAGCATCACCTTGACACCCTCTTTCTGTCCGATTTACCAGGAGACGCAGGTGGTTGATCACTGAGGGCAGTCAACAGCAAAAGTTACGTTAAAATCTGTTCTGTGAGTTAGTCACGTACCTTATTTATCAAGCAAGCATATGTCGCCACTTAAATTCTCTAGAAGCTTGGCTTGAATACTTGGCAAAGGCATATGTACTTAAGTGTAAATGTCTAAGTCAGCTTTTGTTAATCTGAATAGATTTCTATAACCTTAAATTTTTATCACCATGAAATTGAATCATTTCTTTACATTTCTATCATCATACAAAAATCCATACCAATTCAAAAATATTTGACGCTTGTTGCTTTCTTAGTCTAAAAGGAGATACAATGAACAAAGAGCTTATTAGGACTAAAAAAGTGTACTCACTCAATAAAAAAAAGAGCTACCAGCCAAGATGCAGAGCCAAATGTTTGCTGTCTAAAACACGTTTTTCTAACCAATACTTACATGTATACAGAGTTGAATTCACATTACATACACACAAAATTAAAAGCAGCTTACATTTACATATATAGGGTTAAATCCATATCACAGGCATACATATGTATTAAACAGGAGTTGAAATTAAAAGAAAAGGAAAACTAGTGTGTGTTGAGCAGGACAAAGCGAGAGAGAGAGAGAGAGAGAGAGAGAGAGAGAGAGAGAGAAAGAGGACAGACAGACATAAGCAGGTCTTGGAGCAAAGGAAAAGAAAGAAAATGGAGAATTCTTTTGGTTCCCCAACTGCCTGGTTCTAGAATACCGAGACCAGTCTCATCCAGGAGAATGGTCAGAGGCGGAAGCCTCGCCATGTAGAGCAGGCGGGTAGGGTCCCAGCGGGAAGTGGGTATCCTTGGTGGGCCCTGCCAAGGTGTGCCACTAAACAAACATGCCACATACAACAGTTGGTGCAAGAGGTTTATCGGGAGAGGCAAGGAGAGTGAACGAACACATCGGTGTTGGGATTTGAGAGAGGCAGGCCCACAAGAGGAAGAGAATCGAGAGAGAAAAGGTGAGAGAGGACATTGGAGACAACGAGAAGAGACAAAAAGAACGAGTCTTCCTGGCAGCCACCTTTACGAGTGAGTGCACATGCCATGGCAGAGGACCTGCGGACAGTGATATGGAACTGCTTTGGTAGCAGAGGCAGGCGGGGCTGCTTCGGCAGCAAAAACTAACGAATCCAGGCAAGATCTCAGTTTTTGGTGTATCTTTTCTTCTTTCTTTCTTCCTTTTCTTTTTGAGTTGAGAGTGTTTCCTTAATGAACGGGGGAAGTGTAACTCATCAGGCTTTCATAGACAGCAGGAGATGAGCGGGGGAACAAGGAGAACAGAGGAATGGACTTGGGGACAGCCTGAAAACAGGGCACTTCCTTCCATCTACTGGATCGCTGGCAGAAGTTGCTAAGGTCCTGTGAAATACTAGCATGGGCATGGGGTGCCGGGAAGAGGTCATTTGGATTGATATCTAACTGCAGAGGTGGATAAGTGGTAGGCGCATTTTCCAGAGTGAGGTGGAGAAATAGGCACAGGCTGGCCAGTGGGTCATCTCCCAAATGTCTGGGGGAGGTGCTGAAGAGTGGAGGCGCCAATGGACCGAAAAGCTCTAAAGAGACCCAGTCGCCTGGTAGCAGGACTTCCAGAAAAGCCAGAAGTTGAGGACTGTGCTCAAGAAACAGAAGTTTCACTCATGAGAAATGACCAGAAGTGGGGGTGGACGGAGATTACCAGTTACCAGTGTTGGTTGGGGAGTCTCCGCAATCCGTTACATGGAAAAGTAGGGCTGATCCCTAACCCTAACCAGGTTTCAGGGATCCAGTGAGTCTCAGTCAGCCCAGAGAGCCTATCTGAGTCACGCCACCAAGTGTATTTTAAAAGTGGCACTAAGGAGTCAAACCATACAACAGGGCCCACGTGAGAGGTTTTTTTTTTTTTTTTAAGGGTGGGGAAGAGACCTATCCTTGGGGAAGAAAGCAAGGAAGAGAGACAGGAGGTGAGCAAGACCCGCCTTTTATAAGGAAAGGCAGCAAATGCAGAGAGTATTTAGTGGCTACAGCTGAGGATATATCCTGTTAGGACCCTAAGTAAGGGCAGGCCAGTATAGATGCCTAAACCTAACACAAACACCTTTTTTAAAAGTTGAAAGTCTTTCAACTATGAGCACCTATAAAATCATAAATAAGTTACATATGTTTTAACTCCAAGAGGGAAGAATCAGGACAGCCATGTCCTGATTAAATTAAAGCATAACCACAAAGGCCAGTAGCGGGAAGTTCCAAGCTCTGGGACTCATGATCTTCTGGGCTCCAAAGGCCTGGATTAGTGTCACTTTCTGGCTCTGCCAGCCACAGTCACACAGCATGTCTCAGAGGCTCAGGCTGGCTCCACCCCATGGCTGCTGCTGTCTTTGGTCATTATGAAGTACTGGCATCTCCAAGACACTGGCTCTCCTGGGCTTCTTGGGAACCTAAACCTGCTTCATAGTGCCAAGCCTCAGATTCTCTCCATGACACCTTCAATCTTGGGCTTTATTAACTTCAGCCAAGGCAGCACCTTCACCAGTGGCCTCTCCTGGCCTCTACAGTGCCAGGCATCAGTTGTTCCCCATAACTTCTCCATGCCTTCAAAACCAGTAGCCCCTGGAAACTCTGTAGAAACTCACCACAGAGGATTTGGCCTCAGTGTTTTTAGTCTATTGTTAATCACGGCTTATTCTTCAGCCCCAGTAGACTAGAAGTACAGATTCTTGATTCAAAATATCAAAATAATAATTCAAAAAGAGTCTTGGAGACATGGTCAAGACCCTTCACAAGCCCTGCCTGCATGCCCTGCACCGCTCTCTGTCTTGTATGTTCCCATGCTAGCCCTGAGCATATCATGCCTTTTGTAGCCCCAAATCCTCCCATAATCCCCTCAAAACAAGATGGTGTTAGGTATGCTACAACAATATCCCATGGACCTGTCTTAGGTCCATGATAAAACACAATGACCAAGCAATGGGGGTGGGTATTTTATCTTACAACTTGTTCCATCACTGAGTGCAGGAACCTGAGGCAAAAATGAAGTAGAAGCCATGGAGGATGCTCACTGGCTTGCTCCGCCTACTTTTTTACAGCATCCAGATCTACCTGCCTGAGATTGTCACCCTCTTCATGGACTGGGTCCTCCCACAGTAATCATTAATCAAGAAAATGCCAAATAGACTATCTACAGGCCGATTTTATGAAGGCATTTTCCCAACTAAGATTTCCTCTTCCAGGTCGGGCATGGGGGGGGCACACTCCTTTAATTCCAGCATTTGGAAAGTCCAGGATGGTCACAGCTATATACAGAGACCTTTTCTCAAACAAAGAAAGATTTCCTCTTCCCACATATGTCTAGGTTTGTATCAAGTTGACAACCAGCACATCCAACCTTCTCTTCTCCTTCACTTCCTTTCTTCCAGTTTGCTTTTTAAAGTTCTCAGCAGGTTCATAATCTAAGCACATGCATAATGTATCCTGACTATATGTACCCCTCTTCCTCTGCCTCAGCCTCCTCCCTCTCACATGGAACCCCTTCTTTCCAACAAGCCCCCCTATTCTTATGTCGTGTGTGTGTGTGTGTGTGTGTGTGTGTGTGTGTGTTTTGAGTTGAATTAGGGCTGCTGGCTGAGCAGGGGTAGGATTATTCACTGAAGCGTGGCCAACTCCACCCCAGGCAGCCATCACCTGCCAATGCTTCATTCACGTGTCCTACTGTGGATACTAAATGGATGCAGAATTGTGCAGCATTGAGGGTATTTCTAGTTTCAGGATGAGAGAATGCTTCTACGATCAAACAGTTTAAACTGTTCAATGTACAGATTTGGAAACTGAGGCTGAGACCGAGCATGCCTGGTTATATTAGTCCTGGAAAAGGATGCCCTAGAAAGTCTCCTTGGGTTGAACAGAGCTGTCCCTCAGCCTGGGCCCAAACATCACCTTCTCAAATTGACAGTGTTTATGCAGTGAACAATTTTCTGATGTTTGGTTCTGTCAGGACTAATTTTAGCATTTCTAAAGCTTGGTGAAAATACAGCATCATTACTGCAGTGTCAGTGCGCGGATTACTATTCGTATATTCTGAGGTTTATCATTTTAGTCATGTTTAACACGGCTGCACCAGGCATGCTCTATTAAATCCTGCTTCTTTTACATTCCTGTCCGGAATTATTTATTCGGAACAATTTCCACCCTATCAAAAGACACAGCTAATGCTGTGTTTTAATGTGTTATTTACACACAGAATAACCTATTTACAACTCAGTGTGTGCCAGAGGGAGAATGGATGGGCCCGCGCCCTGCGTTCTGTTCTATCGGGCTTTAACAATCTGGAAAGCTAATAGAACCATTTATCATTGGTGGGGAGGGGTCGGATAATTTACTTTATGCTTGTGGCCAGGTCCCACTGCCTCTGATCTGGGGAGCATTTGGAGGATAATGAAGTCGAGCTTGGCATCTAAATGGGTGTGAGAGTGCCCCAGGTGGTTTGCATGTCTTTGTAGGGTATGGCCTCAATGTGGTGATGGGAGTGACCCTGGATCCACCCTCTAAGAGGTTTCCCATTGGAGGTGACTCCCAGGGCATGGTGATGAATCCTGCACAGGGGTGGGGGTAGGAGGTGGGGATGGGGTGGGGGGTGTCCTTGTTGGGAGGGGCAGTGTCTGGGCTGGGTGTTCCCAGCTGGAAGGGTGGTTCAACAGGGCTGATTCTTGAGAGCTCAGGAACTTGACAGTAGCCATTTGATGCACACAACTCCATAGTGGGGTGTGACCTAGAGGATGAGGCCTAAACTGAGTTTCGTGTATGGTCCTTGATCGTCTTTTTCGTTTATAATGGTTTTATTTATTTACTTATGTTTTCTTTCATTTATTTCATTTTGTGTATGTGGTACACGTACATGTTTGTGTGTATATGTCTGAATGTGTGTGGTGTATGTGTATATACATTTGTATGTTTGCATCTGTGTGGTGATGTGTTTGTTTGTGCATTATGCATATATATGACCATGTTTGTGAGTGTGCATGTGCACATGTTAGTGTGTCTGTGCATTTACAGGTTTGTGTGTGCAGAAAGGGTACACATGTTTGTGGAAGGCAGAGGTTCCTCTATTGCTTTTCACGTTAGTTAAGTTTTTTCACCGAATTCGATGCTCACAAACTCAGCAAGTTCTAGAAATACGCGTGTCTCTGCCAACCCCGTGCTGGGATTACAGGCTATGCCCAGCTTTTCTATAGTTGGGCATAGAATTTGGGTCCTCATGCTTGTGAAGGAAGCACTTTTCTGTCGGCTCCACCTCTCCGGCTTGGTCTCTCTGGCCCCTGGGTGATCTTCTTCAGTGTTTCTATCTGAGGAGCTGGTGGAGAAGAGGAATCCAGGAAATGGAGCCCTGGTGTCCATCCCAAAGAACTTAGAGTAGCCCACAGAAAGGCAAGACTTTCCTTTATCTCAAATATATGGGTACCACTCACTGCAGTATGGCCTTGGAAAACAGCAAGAAGGCTTGGGAGACATTGGTCACCTGCTGTCCCCCACCATATGGCCTCTTTGCTCAGTTTGCTCCTGTAGACCTCACATTTTCAGACCAGAATGAGGGGTACAGGGCCATTATGATGTTGGCCTTGGTTGTCAACTTGGCAGATCTATCAGCATCCAGGAGACATATATCTGGGCATGTTTGTGAAAACGTGTCTGTCTTGAGTTAACTGAGGCAGGCTGGAGTTCCTGGGCACCAGCATGCACTGCTCTCCACTTCCTGACTGGATGCCATGTGACCAGCCCCCTCACACCCCTACCATCCCAGCCATCATGGTCCCACCCTTGGAATACGGTTCCGAATAAACTCTTCTTCCTTTCCTTACATGACCTTCATCAGATATTTTGTCAGAGGCATAATAAGAAAGTAGAGTTTATCAAGTGTGGCATGGACATGCTCCCTGAGGGACCTTGGGCTGGAAGCATTTTTTTGATCTTCTACTTTGGGAACGTGCCATCTTTATCTCGGACACAGTCATATGCTCCCTTGGAAAGCTGGAGTTATAAGTAAGGACATAGTGTCTGGGCAGCCCCTGGCACATGGCGGGTATACTCTAAGTAGCACTTGCATTCTTGCTGGTCTGTGATGATTAATTCAGGAGCTGTCTCCTCAGAGTAGCATGCATGTTACTGACAAATACATGAGACAGTGAATGAAGCTGAGTCTTTGCTGTGAGTAGCTTTTCACACGTGATATACAAGAGGTGATGACATCTACCTCAAAGAACAGTGTGCTCAAAGATCCTGGGGTCTGCATGTGAGGCAGAGTGTCTGAGGCCACAGTGCCCAATAAAGGATGCTAGCAAAGAAGCTGATTTCGAACCTCATTGGAAAGACTCTTTCTGGCTCTGATATAAGCTTATGTCTGAGGCTGTGTCTAGTGGACCTTCCTGGATCCACTATCCAGCTGGGGCCAGCTGTTCCTCTCTCCCTGCTCTTAGGCTGTACAGTCCTGTTCTTGGCTGATTTTCTGTGAACATGCCCCAGCAGGCTCTGCTCGTAGGTGAGAAGATTCTGTTGTGTTTTGGGGGATTGGGAGGTCTGTGTATGTTCCTCTGCTACCTGACCCTCCCTCACCCCCACACCCTTGTTTCAGAGTCAACATTTGAGCTAAGCATGTCCAGCCCTCTACTTGTTGGGCTATAAACACCTCAGGAAAGCTATTAATGTGATCCAATACCAAAGCGTAACTTACTTAAGGCATTATGCAGTTTTTTTTCCTTTATGATTTTGTTTTGTGGCTTGATTGAGCCATATGAATTCTGTAGGTGACAGTGTAGTGCCTGAGATTTGAACTCAAGTTCTCATTCATATGTAGTAAGCACCTTTGCGGGAGGAGCCATTTCCTAGCTCACCCTTCCCAGCTGGGCCTTTTTTAAAATGAAAAGAGACCCCAGATACCCCAGCCCTGGGGTCAAACCTGATTTATAACCAGTCACAGAAAATATACATGGGGAGATGGACATGCGACGGGACCATTGTAAAGATAAGTAACGGCAGTTTCCAAGCCATTTAAACCCTTACCTTTGGGGTATGAAGGGGCCTCTGCAGATGGTAAGTCTTTATCGAGAAATGTTTACTCATAAACGGACATTGAAAAGCCAGGAAATGAAAGCATTCAACCTTTTATAGAGCCACAGCAGCCTCTCTGTAGTGGGAGCTGCAAATCACCCTCCATTCATCCAGCCATCCTGTCCCAAAGTTGGGGGTGAATGGAGAAAATGCCTGACTTATTACCTTCCAGAGGCTGGAGGTCCTCAGCCTTCCTAATGCTGACAGACCCTTTAATACAGTTCCTCATGCTGTGGTGACCCCCAACCATAATATTATTTTCATTGCTACTCTGTAACTATAATTTTGCTACTGTTATGAATTGTAATGCAAATATCTGTGTTTACTGTGGTCTTCAGTGACCGGTGGTGACCTACTTGTTAAGAACCGCTGCTTCAGACAGTGATGCACACTTCACATTCTGCTTCCCCTTCCTTTCCACTCATGCATGGATCATGTTAGCCCATCTTTAGCTCAGCTACCTGCTGTGGCTCCCAGGTACCATGGCGCACCAATTCTGAGTTCTTTGGACCCGTGTGACCAGTCTATGCCTTCAAGGTTCCCATTGTTCCTCCACCAGGATTTCTTTGTTGTTGCGCATGTCACAGTTGTGTGAGTGAGGGTGCATGTGTGCAGACATGCATTTGGAAGTGAAGAGATTGGCGTGGCATGTCCTCCTCAGTTCCTCTCCACCTGATTTTTTGAGACAGGGTCTCTCACTGAACCTGGAGCTCACCCATCTGGTTAGGCTGGCTGACCAGTGAGCCCCAGGAATCCTGTCTCCACCGTGCCAGGACTGGGATGCCTGGATTTTTATGTGAGCACTGGAGATTGAACACAGATCTTCATGCTTGCTCGTCACGCCTTTTACCCACTGAAACATCTTCCTGGTCCCCCAAAGGGTCCTCTTCCTCCCTCTGAACCTTCTCACAGCTTTCCCCACGGGTCTTTTCTTTCTCTGTTCCTGGGAGAGCTACCTAGATGCCCTCTCTGTATTACTGAACTTGGCTTCTTGGGGTGAAGGCTTTACCCCTCCTCCCAATGCAGTCCCACTGGATACATCTCTTTCTTCTGCTTTTTACTATTTATTTGGCGTTTTAATGGGCTTCTGCAGGACAGATGGCCAAACTTGGTTTCAAGGATAATCTGGATTCTGTGAAGATGGCTGGAGGTCAGTCTCCCCATCCTGGGTCTCCGTGGCACCACGTTGGGGTCTTCACAGTGCCGTCCCTGGAGCATTGGTTCTCAACCTGTGGGCCAATGATCCCTTTGTAGATCCCCTAAGACCGTCAGAAAACACAAATATTTACATTACAATTCATAACAGTAGCAAAATTATAGCTATGAAGTAGTAACAAAAATAATTTTATAGTTGGGGGTCACCTCAACACAAACAACTGTGTTAAAGGGTTGCAGCATTAGGAAGGTTGAGAACCCCTGTCCTGGATCCTTTTCTGGGTCTCCCCATTGTCTCTCTGAGTCTCCTATGTGTTCTGCACTCTCAATGAACAAGTCTCTGTATGAGCTCCCTGTCATCCCACACAACCCTTATACCTTTAGGATGTGCCATCCCTCACCCACATGACTCGTTGAAGCCTCTGAAGGCCAGTGGAGTGGCCTGCCATCTTCTTTCTTAACAGTTTTATCAGCCATTCACTGCCTACCATGGTACCCCTCCCCCATGCCTTCATCCCATTCTCTCTCGACTGTGAGTCGCAGGGCTCTGTGCCTGGGTTCTGTCCTGGACCTCTTCTGTCTTTGGAAACCTGGCCACAGACCTTTGGTACACACCTGCTCATCTGGACACCCTAGACCCTCTCACCTGTCTGGCATTCCTTTCTCTTGGTCTGAATGGGCCCATGGCTGAACCCTGAATGCCTCATTTTCTCCCCCTCCCCTTCTCCTCCTCCTCCTCCTTCTTCCTCCTTCTTCTTCCCAAACAGGATTTCTTTGCGTAGCCTTAGCTGCCCTGGAACTCACTCTGTAGACCGGGATGACCTTAAACTCACAGAGATCTGCCTGCCTCTGCCTCCTGAGTGCTGGGAATAAAGGCATTTGCCACCACTGCCCGACTTCTTTTTTCTTTTTATTATTATGAATGAAGTCATATTTTTTAGCCATATATCCCCTTGTTCAGACTCCCTTCCCCCTCCTCACCCCTCCCAGTCACTCTCTCTTCTCCTCATCACTTTATCTCCTCCCCAGCAAGGGCAGGAGGTCCCAAGGTCCCAAGGTGACTTAGTTCAGCATCCACTCCAGGCAGATCCGCTTTCCTCACCCCAACCTCAAGACTAGGTCAGGTGTTCCTCTGGAGGGAATGGGCTCCAAGGTGCCAGTCCAAGGTATTTCAGATCCCAAGCTGTTCAGTAGTTATGGTTTGCAGCTTGAACATGCTTTGCTTTTTGCTTAAAGCCCACTAATGAGTGAGTACATCACATGCTTATCTTTCTGCCAACTTCTTTTTTCATTCCCATCCATGTAAGGTAGTGGGACCACCAGTCACTCATCAGTCACCATATGTGAACAAACTGCCAGGCCAAGGTCCATTATGGTCCCTTCTCACCTTCTACACCCCACCCCCAGCCTGGATGCCTGGCGTAGGAGCGTGAATGGGAGACAAGGGTTTGATGGGAGGTCTCCTCCAGAATCCTTTCTTCGGCCTCCACCCTCTGTGCCCTCTGTTAGTCTCATGTGTCTCCACCCTTCAGAATTGCCCAACCCCAGCACCTAGCTTCTTACATTGGGAGAAGCCAATGCCCTAAGGAACATCGGTATCCATTCTTTGGGATAGTAATGAATCCCTGTAAGCTTGGGTATGTGTATGTCTATATTAGTCAGGGTTCTCTAAAGCAATAGACTGATAAAGTGAATAAATATGTATTAGTTATTTATGAGGTTTGTTAGAGGGCTTACAGACAGTGAGTGGTCTGGGTGATCCAGCCTTGACTGTCTCCTGATGGAAAGGACAAGGAGCCCTTCATTGGTCATCTGAGGAGACTCAATGTATCCGCAGTTCCAATCTGGTGCTGGAGACCCAGAGAAGTCCTAGGGAGATGCTGGTCTTCAGTCTACTTTGGAATTCTGAAGAAGTAGCCAACAGCCAGCTAGATGGCCCTGATGCCCTCTCCATTGGATGAAACCAATGTTGGTTCTGTAAACAGAGCCAAGAACACATGCTGGAGAGGCTATAGGCCCTACAGGAAAACCTACATCTACCATATCAGAAGAAGAACCCACCAGAAGGATTGCCTCAGGAACAGGACAGATGAGCCTGGCAGAGAGAGTGAGGGCAAGCGGGCAGAAACTTTCTTCTTCCTTTTCTGTGGGCCGCCACCAGAAGGTGTGGCGCTGACTGACCTCAAATGATCTGGATTTAGGGTGGGTCTCCTAAAAAGAAAAAATTCAACACCAAGAAAAAATCATCCCAGGTGTGTTCAGCTGCTTGGGTTTCAGTTAATTTCAGATGTTGACAACCAAAATTAGCCATCACAGAGCTGGGGACTCTGCCCTAACTGACCTAAATCTGGCTTTAGGACAGTAGATACTCAGGAGTTTGGTTCTGCCATGTCTGCCTTCCTGAGGGACTGGCATGGAGTATGGAGATGTCAGGGGTCTGGCATAGAGATCTTCGGTGCAGTGTGATTGACCAGACTGGGCTCAAAGGAGGCTCCGTTGCACACTCAGTGAACGACCAGGCCCTGGCATGTTGTAAGCTTTCTTGTTGGACTATCTTGGATTGCCAGCCCCCAAATAACAACACAGAGACTGATTATTAGTTATAAAAATTTGGCCTTTAGCTTAGGCTTTTCCCTAACTAGCTCTTATATTTATCCCATACTTTTAATCTGAGTTCTGCCATGTGGTTCAGTCACCTCTCCTCACTATGGTATATTCGACCTTCCCTGAGCCTGCTGGTGAAATCCACAGGCCTAAAATCCTCCTCCCCTTCCTCTCCACAGAAATCCCATCTATCCCCTCCTGCCTAGCTATTGGCCATTCAGCTTTTTATTACACCAATCACAACAATACATCCTTAGGTAGTGTACAAACACTACACAACACTGGCAACCTAACAGTACCAGGCTCATAGCACAGACAGGGAGAAAGTTGGGCTCTGGCTATAGGGCCTCAGTCTCCCTTTTTCCTTCTCAAAGACCCCTGACACCCCACCCTGAGCTTCTAATGATCCTGGAATGAAGCTATTCCAGAGAAAGAGATACATACTTGTACCCACTTTGGCTACCAGACTATTCAAACAACGGACCCCAAGCAATTGGAATTCCCCACTCTAGAGCTTCAGGGTAAAAGAAGAAACAGGCCACATGCCAGCCAGAGGAAGACCCAGTCTCCCAGGAAGAGAGTCCACAGCTCTGACAATATGTTCAATCAACTACTTTGCAAGAGAGACTGGAGCTGAGGTGAAGAAGTCAGTGATGGTCAGGACCACACTTGGAGCAGGGTTATGTTTTGAGCTATGTACGCCTCTGGCTCTCTGCATTTAAACCCAAACTGCATTTCAGGACCCCAAAATGGACTTGAGAGGTGTCATTGCCCCCCCTCCCCCTCCCCTTTGTCTTCCCAGTGTGGCCACAGTGAACGACATTCTCCTTTCTCTGCTTTTCACTGGTACTGGTCCCTTTAATTGGCCTACTGAGGAGCAGTGGCTGAGCCTGCTTGTTGGGACTGACAGGTCCCAGCTCTGTCCCTAACAGCTCTGGTAGCATGTTTGCTCAGCCCAAGCAGCTATGATCTGAAAGGACCCTCTGCCATCCATGTTTCCCTGTAGATGCTCTGTCTCCTCCCAATCCTTGGTTCTTTCCAGGCCAGATCCCATTAGCCAACTGTGCTTAATTCAAAAGGCGTTCAGATGTTTGTGGAAGGCTGCTGGTTAGCATGCTGCCAAGGCCACCCGGTTACTAACTGCTTCAGTCAAGATTTGAACTTTCTTCTGCCTGAGCCCTCCAGGGAATGCTTTCTTCCTTGGGGCCCCACTGGCATCCTACTACCTATGGCAATTTTCTTCTGGAAAGTGGCCATGACCCCTGCCCTCTGCCATTTTCATTCCTGGGACATAGGCAGCTGAGAGGGGCATCCTGAGTAATGCCTAGGGCATCTATTAGTCAAGGACCTTGAGGCATGGAGCTTAGCCCCCAGATGTTTGTCTCTTTGTGTGCTTTAATCAATTAATTAATTAGTGGGGGATGGGTATGAGCATGCCATGGCATGTTTGTAGAGGCCAGAGAATATGTTTTCAGGAATTGCTTCTCTCCTTCTATCATGTGGGTCCATCAGGTCATTAGACAGAGTAGCAAGTGCCTTTACCCACTGAGCCATCCTGCCAACTGAGTGTGTGTGTGTGTGTGTGTGTGTGTGTGTGTGTGTGTGTGTGTACATGTGCACACACATGTGTTTGTGTGGCTGGCTGGCTGGTCTACCAGGAATCCAGTCCTGGGGCTGCAGGCATCCTCTGCCATATTGCCTTTTATTTTGTTGTAACTGTGAAGGAGAAATCCAACTGAACCATCCCCCAGTCCCATTTTGTTGATTGAGTCTCCTCTCTATTACCTTTGCCTTCTCCAAACTCAGTATGTAGATTAGGCTGTCCCCAGAGGGTGATTCTCCTGCCTCTGCCTCTGAATGCTAGGATTATAGGCATGTGCCCTACAGTACTGCCCCTCCTTGTGTGTGTGTGTATGTGTATGTGTCTGTCTTCTGTGTGTGTGTGTGTGTGTGTGTGTGTGTGTGTGTGTGTGTGTAGGCACCAAGCAGCCCCCAAGTTGGAAAGTTGCCTTTAGAGTTGAGTGACCTTCAGGGAGCATTTTCTCCTTGAGAGTTTTGAGGTGTGAAAGATGGAGGTTGCTCCATATGTTCTGTCTGCCTCTCTTCCCTTTTTACTATATTTTGCCAATGGCTGAACCCTAGTGGCAAGCCCAGAGAACCCCATGCCATCCATGACCTTTGCTCAAAATCTAATCAACTTGAGGTATTTGCATCAGATTTTCACAACAACCATATTCATCGTCGTTGGGGGAACTTTTTTTTTTTTTTTTTTTTTCCTATCTCCACTTCTCAGTGATCCTGTCAGCTGGGAAGAGACTGGAAAGCATGGGGACATGGTGTGGTAAGTGCCCTAAGAGGGGTTATTTCCGGCTGCTGCTTCTCACTCCTGAGGGAAGAGAGTCAGGGAAGTCTTCAGGAATAGGGAGGCCTGAGCTGGATCTTGAGGATGAAGAGGATTTCTATTGCTGTAATAAAACACCATGACCAAAACTGGGGAGGAAAGGCTGTGTTTTAGCTTACATCTCTCAGGTCACACTCCATCACTGAGGGAAGTCGGCGTGAACTGAAGCCCGTGGAGGCCATGGAGGAATGCTGCTTACTGACTTGCTCAGTTTCCTTTCTAAAACACTCCAGGACCACCTACCCGGGGGTGACACTGCCCACCGTGACCTGGGCCCTCCCACCTCAGCCATTAATCAAGAAACTGTTCCACAGGATGGTTCCTTCAGGCCATTCCTAGGGAGGAATTTTCTCAATCGTGGTCGCCTCTTCTCAGATAACTCTAGCTTGTCAACTTGACAAGAACCTCAACCAGGACAGAGTTCATTAGTCTGGGAAGTAGAGCATAGAGCTGTATGTGGGCCTAAACAGAGAGCCTGAGGCGGTTGAGACTGAATCTAGGCATTATTGGTTATTTTGCTGGAGTGGCTGTGAAGGAAAGGTCTAGGCTGGACCCTTTCAATCTTCTAAATTTGTCTTAGTTGGTTCTGAGCTCTCTGGCTCCGTTAGAGTCCAGGCAGCAGAGTGAGTGTGGATTTGGGTCAGTTCCTGTCCCCATCACATGCCCCAGACTGTACATTGCCAGTTCATCTGAGCCCTCAGCTGCTATTGCTACATTTGCAGTGAGCCATTCACTGGGGGCCCCTGTTAGGGAGAGCGCGCGCTTTCAGACTGGTCGGCTGCCAAACTCTCTGGAAGCCGAGAGGGTTAAAGCACCAAGCCAGCTGGTGAACATTAGTTCCCCTCTGCGTCACGTCACTGGCTGATGGAGAGGCAGAGAGTGAGCTGGTGGCCTGTGCTGCTGGAGGGAGCTGCCCTCAGCTCTCCCAGGGGTCCGCATGGCCTGGTGCCCATCCTGCAACCCCAGGTAGGCTGGCCATGGATACAGTGTTCTGAGGTGGATGTTGTTGTGCTCTCTCTCTCTCTCTCTCTCTCTCTCCCTCTGTGTGTGTGTGTGTGTGTGTGTACGTGCATGCTTCTCTTTGTAAGAGTTCTGTGCTGGCCAGAACTTCATGGAAAAAGAAAGGGCGTGGGGGCCAGAGAGAAGAGAGAGAGAAGAGAGAGAGAGAAGAGAGAGAGAAGAGAGAGAGAAGAGGGAAGTGGCTCTCCCCAGAGAGTGGGGAAGGGCCGACTTTTCCTTAAACCTTCAAGTGTTCCTTCAGCTACAAGGGAGAGCCCTTTCGCAGCCATCTCTAAGGTGGTGCCCCATCCCCCCCTTCCCAGGGCATGCAAGTCCCTAGAGGCCAGGGAACAATTTGCTGAGGTGGCTTAAGTGCATGTTTTCTCCATCTGTTTTTGTGACCAAGACGAGTTTCAAAGGGGTTGCCATGTGCCGAGTCAGTAGCTAGTGTGTGGCCGCCCTGTGGTTTCACATGGCTGGCCAAGACCAAGACCTCCCCTCCCCAGGGAAATGCAACACAGACTTTCAGGGTCCTAAGCACCACATAGAGTGACCTGCCCCTGTGGGGCTGGAAGAATGTCTCACTCTGCCTCACTGATGTCTTGGCCACCAGTGTGTGATGGAGGCAGTGTTACAGGGAGGGATTCTGAGCAGAGGTTACAAAAATAAAGATGTGCAGGGAAGGTTTAATTGTCCCGGGTTTCACGGATGAAGTTAAGAAGCATGGCTTGGGGTGTGTGTTTTCCTAGTTTGCTTGGAGGTCAGGAGGGGGAGAAATGTCCAAATTAGGAATGGGCTTGTGGCTTAGCTAAGCATAGTGAAGAGGAGACTATCTAGATCTGAGGGACTGTGTGGGGGTGGATCTGGCCTCTGATATTCTAGTCTGATTTGATTAAATATAAAACACATCACCGCAAGGGACACTTCTGGCCAATGAAGGGGAGGGGGTGGCAGTGGAGAGTCTCAGTCTAGTTTGACCACACTTTCCAAGGCTCCTGGTCAATCCTCTGCCGTAACCCACTTCTCACATCTTTCAGTTCTTTGAGTCCAGGTTGACCTGGATCTGTAGCCAGGGATGATCTTGAACTTCTGACCTTCATGTCTCAGGGTGATGAGGTTGTAGCCCTGTACTACCAGGCTGTGCTTCTGTGGTGCTCAGGACCCAGCCTAGGGGGGTGACTGGAGTTCAGGCACACGAGATAGACAACTGAACCAGATGCTCAACCTGTACCTTTTCTAACTAATGGAGAAGGGGGAGGGCCCACTTAGGGACGGTAGATCTTCACCTTAGAAACGATCTCTCCCTGCTTTGTCCCAACCAGCCCTTTGTGAGGTTGCCTGATTCTCCGCTGACTCCCAGAAGCAAGTACAATGTTCTTATTACAGATGGGAAAACTGAGATGACCAGTCTGGGCTACCTGACTGGGTGGTGCTGATGTTGGAAGTTACGGTTAAGCCTCACTATAGTCAGCCAGCCCTTTCCTCGGGCTGGGTCACCATCTGTGTTATACAGTGAGTGTTCTTGTTAGGCTTTGAATCCACAGGGTCAGGACACAGTGGCCTGAGCCGTGGCTGCCCCCTTCATGGGCTTTTGCTAGGTCCCATGTCTCTGACTTGAAGATAGCCTTAGTGGCTAAGACCTGGGCAATGAGCCAACTTCATGCCCTCACTATGCCAGTGGTGCCGGGACAAAACCTCAGTGTTCTGTCCCGAAGCAGGGTGAAGGGATTACTGCCAGGAACACACTGAGCTACTGGCAGTGGGATACATCCAGCAGTGCTTGGAGGACCACAGAGTCACAGCTAGGGCCACTGTGGTGGTTAATGCTGATTGGTGACTGGACTTGCCTAGGAGACAAACTTTAGGGCATGTCTGTGAGGGAGTTCAGATTAATTGATGTGAGAAGATCCAACCTGGATGTGGGCAGGACCATCCCATGGACGGGGTCCTGAACTAGATAAAATGAAGAAAGCGAACCAGAGCAGGCATTTGACACTCTTGTTTCTTGATGGCGGGTGCAATGTGAGCAGCAGCCACCTCATGATCCCGCCTCCGTGACTTCCTGCCATGATGGACTGTGCCCTCACACTGTGAGCCAGAACCATCTCTTCCTCCCTCAAGCAGCTTTTGTCTGCCATTTCACTTCAGTAGCAAGAAAAGTAACTGATCCGGTGGGTAGGAGCAGTCTCAGCCTCAGTCCCTAGTAGCCTGCCCCAGATGCTCTGCCCCGCACCAGAGCGGCCCACCAGAGGGGTCCAAAAGATGACAGGGTTCTTCTGGGAATGCATTAGGAAATGGCTGCTTGACCTTGGTGCTACAGAAGGTTTGTAAAGCCAGATGTCTGACCTTTCTGAGGATTCCTTGAGGGGGAGTTGCCATGGTTAATACCAAGAGTCCCCACTTAAATCATTGACAGAAGTTCAGAAGGGCGTCATCTTTAAACCACAAACTGACTCTTTCCATTTATTGAAGTGTTAAAACATTGATGGGGCTAGGGATATAAAGCACTTGTCTGCCATGTAAGAAGCCCTGGGTTCTATTCCTAGCACCCCATAAACCAGGCATGGTGGCACATGCCTATAATTGCAGCACCTCAGGGCAGAGGCAGGTGGATTAGGAGTTAAGGTTATCCTTGGCTTCATAGCTATTTTTTAGGCTAGCCTAGGCTGCGTGAGGCTTTGTCTCAACAACAAGGTAGATAAATGCAAAAGAGCACAGACCAGCACAGACTGCCCTAAGGGTGATCCATCTTTCTGCCTTCTGAAGGTGAGCATCATAAGCGAGGATCCATTTCCTTCCGTCCCTCCTTCCTCCCTACCTCATTTCCTTCCTCTCCCCCCCCCCCCCC
>PVIH01001966.1:0-99663 GCA_004025045.1 Sigmodon hispidus | reverse complement strand
CCACGCTGTTGGGATTCATAGCTTCAGGGGTAGAGTGAAGCCAGAGGGCAGGCTTCCTGTCTTCATCCAGAAGGCAGTCTGAGGTCATCAAGGCCTTTCTTTCCTTCCTTTCCTAGTGGAGATGGCCACAGCATGCTCAGGTCGGGTGGATTCCAGAAGCGCTTGTCTGAGATGCCGAGCAGGCGCCAGGTGCAGAGTCCATGGTGATAGACAGGTGCAGAGTGGATGGCATCCAGGAATGAGCCTGGACCTCTGCTCTGCAGGGACACTTTCCCTTAGCCAAAGATCATTCACCTGAATCGCTGTTTCTGTTGTGGGAACTGCCACCGGTGTCGTATAATAGCAAGCCGTGGCATTGCCAGACCTGTAAGTCCAGCTGCTCTGGTAGGAGAAGGAGCTGGAGACATGAACAGGCAGGGAGGGCCCCCCACTGTTGGCGTATGTGTGGGGGTGCACCTAGCTACTTGACAGGCATGGAAGAGGCTGAGGAGCTCCCATGCTGAAATCTGCTTCTGTGTTTCAATGGGGAGCGTTGAAGGCATGCTGACACACCCTCGGATTGCCCACGTGTAGCAGTTTGAGGAGACTATAAAAGCAGGCGGCCTGGTATGAGTGGGTGGGTTCTGAGTGTTTGCCAGAGTCTCTCATAGAGAGCCCTGATTTCCTGACTGTGGGCCAAGAGAGGAGACCTGCCCTGCAGCCTGGCTCAGCGGATAAGCTGGATGTAGAGGGAGCAAATGCCTGTGCATTTCTAACATTCTAGAACCACAGGGACAGTGTCAATCATGCAGGCTAAGAGGGGCTGCCCTTTCTGTTCCCACAGGATTTATAGATGTGATAGCCATTGGCCTCATTCCTGTAAAAGTAGGCACAGATCGAAACTGTTCATGCTTTATGGGCTGAAAGCAGTTTATTGGTCCAGGGATGTAGCTTAGTTCCTAGGGTGCTTCCCTAGTGTGTTTGAGGCCTCAGGTCCCACCCCAGCCCTGCATGGCCTGGGCCTAGTGATACATGCCTGTAATTCTAGGAGGATCTGAACTTTACGGTCACCCTTTTCTGCATAGATTGTGAAGCTGCAGAGACCACATGAGATCCCATCTCCAAAACAAACAAGCAAAAAGAAACAACAAATCTCTAATTTATTAATTAATGGAGTTCTGTGGCAAGTTAACTTTATTTAATAAATAAGAAGAGATTTTTCTAACTTGTTGGCTCTGGAAGTCAAAGTGGTCATTACTTGCTAAGTTTACCTTGGGTAACTTCTTAACACACAAACACACACACACACACACACACACACACACACACACACACACACACACAGAGCTAATTTGGTGTGCATGGGTGTGTCATGGCACCTGTGCTGTGGGTAGGTTTTCTCCCGCCTTGTTGAGGTGGGTCTCTCTTCTTGTTGGCTGTGAACTCCAAGCTGGTTGGCCTGTGAACGTCTAGTCAATTCTTCATCCCAGCCCCTCATTTGTGGGTGACGTTCTGGGATTGCACATGTTCAGCACTGCATCCAGCTTTTTAGATGGCTTCATAGGACTGAACTCATGTCCTCAGGCTTGTGGTGCGGGAGCCTTGCTCACTGAGCCACCATCTTTGTAGTAGTAGGAAACAGCAGTAAAATCTAAGCTCAAAGAGGCTTTGTCATTTGTTCTCGGCCACACAGCAGGGTGATGGAAGACAACAGGATGAGCCCATGAGGTTTGTGGGATGAGAATTGGGAGGAAATAGAACAGGTCTTTTCCTTTAGCTGAGCACGGGGATGGAAAAAGTAACTAACTCCCTGCTTGCCTTATCACATAGTTCCTAGGGTGCTTACCTAGCATGCTTGAGGCCCTGAGTTCTATCTCCAGCCCTGCATGGTGACGCATGCCTATAATTCCACACATCAGGGGGATCTGAATATTACCAGTCCACACCACCCCTTCCAGATAGAATTGGCCATTTCAGATGTCATCTAGCCCTATCCTATGTCCTCAAAAGTGTGTGGAGCCCCTGGCTCACACAGGAGCTGTGCCCACCTCTCTGGGAAGCGACTGGCCCAGCTGCCTGCAGCCACTGAATGCTGGGATCACAGGCGTGTACCACCATGACTGGCTTATGCCATGCTCGGTGAACAAGCCCAGGGCATTGTGTGTGTGAAGCGAATATCCCAGACCCCTGTAGTCATTTCTGATGACTTATATCCCTCTGCACCCCCCCTCCCAGCTTGCTGCCTTCTGTCCCCCAAGCCCACCCTCCTTGCCACCAGCAGTCAGATGTTTGGATAACCAGGCATAACTGGGCGGGTGATCACAGAGTCTCTGCTTCCGCCTGTGTCTGCTGGTTGACAGATGTCTGCATGAGCCTGGGCTGCTTAGAGCCTTCCATGTCAGCTGTGGTCCAGCAGGGTCCCAGTGTGGGGCAGGACACCAGGAGTGAGGAGCCCCCAAGCTCTTGCTATTGAACATACTGGAGCTCTTGCTATTGAACATACTGGGAGACTGTCTAGTGATGACTCTTTGTTGTGACAGAGCAGAGCTTTGGGTGGCAGCCAGGTTCTTCTGGAGATAGCTGGGTCACTTGCAGCACATATCCCACTGCATGAGTCAGAAAGGAGAGCGGAGCTGCTGGTGGATGCTGGGAGCCTGGGAGTTCACACTTGAAGTGAAGCAGTACCCTGTGCCTGCCCGCACAGAGAGAGAGCCATGCTGGTCTCTCTCGGCTATTTTACATTCACATTTATGGTATGCCTAGAAAGAAAGTAAGCTTTCTTCTAGGCACATGATGGGCCTTTTAGTCTAGCATTTTCTATAGCCTGTTTTGGGGTTTCTATCTACACAGTCTCTGTGTGCCAGAGTCAGACATACCTTCCATTGCCCTTGGCTGGGGCTGCCACTACATTGAAAAGACTGCTCAGTTAGTTGGGCTTCATTTGAGTATTTCATGAGACCATTGGGTCTTTGGTAGGGACTTCACAAGGTAGGGTTTCTCTGCATTCTTCTGTTCCAGATTAAGGATCTGTGATCTGAGTACTCCTGGCTACATAGGTGGGTAGTGGATTTGGAGCCAGACCCATCACCAGCAAAGCCCTTGCTGATTTAATCTGGGCCACCCTGGGCAATGACTTAGCTCATTTCTTGGCAGTGTTGTCCCAAGAGTAACTGAGGGCTCGTTGGGGTCAACCCAAGTATTATTGATGAGTGAGTGGGTACACAGTATATAGTCTGTAGATCAGGTGGGATGTCATTCAGCTTTGAAAAGCAGGAAATCCTTATTTATACTACAACCTCAAACCATAAGGATATGGTGCTAAGTGCAATAAGCCAGTTACCAAGAGACATACAGTGTTTGATTTTTAAAAATAATTATTTTATGTGCATGAGTGTTTTGCATGCTATGTGTATGTGCATCACATGTATGCCTGGTACCCACAGAGGTCAGAAGAGAATCTCCTAGAACTGGAGTATGAATGGTGGTGAGCCACCATGTAGGTGTTAGAAATTGAACCTATATCCTCTGCAAAGGCTGTTAACTGATAAACTATTTCTCGAGCCCCACATGTGATTCCTGAAGAGTGCCCTGTACCTGTCTTAGGGCTTCTATTGTGAAAAGATACCATGTCCATGGCAACTCTTATAAAGGAGAACATTTAATTGGATGGCTTATAGTTTCAGAGCTTCAATCCATTATCATAATGGAGGAATATGGTGGTGTGCAGGCAAACATGGTGCTGGAGAAGGAGCTGAGAGTTCTATATTTTGCACAGGCAACAAAAAGTGGTCTGTCTCACTGGCTGTGGCTTGAGCATGTATGAGATTTCAAAGTTGACCTCTACAGTGACACACTCACTCTAACAAGGCCACTCCTACAACAAGGCCACACCCACATCAAGGCCACACCCACAACAAGGCCACACCTTCCATTAGCGCCACTCCCTCTGGAGACCATTATCTTTCAGACCACCACGTTGCCCAAGAGGAGTCAAACTACTCACAGAGGAAGAAGTAAGCTGGTACTTGTTGTAGAGAGGAAAGGGTTTGTATTTATTGGCTAATGGCGCAGAAGCTCAGCTTTGGTGGAGGGAGGGGGAGGGGGAATAGCACAGTTTTGAAGGTGGTGTTGAGGTTACACAGGAAAGGTGATACCCGTGATGCCCCTGGCATGGCTGCACACATAAGATGGCCACAGTGATGGCCAGCATAGCCGAGATGCCTCAGTGAGCAAAGGTCTGATGTCCAGGACCCACATGGTGGAAATTGAGAATCTACTTCTGGATGTTGTCCTCTGTCCTTCACATGTGCTCAATTGCATGAGTGTCTCTCTTGTGAAGAAATAAAAACAAATTTTTAAAGATTACAATGGGAAAATGCAAGTTCTATATATTTTACTAGATTTTTTTTTTTTTTTTTTTTTTTTTTTTTGAGAAAGCGTCTTATATAGCCCAGGCTGATCTCAAAATAATTATAAAGTCAAAGATAAACTTAAACTTCTGATCCTCTGGTCTCTTCTTCTCAAGTGTTAGATCACAAATGTGCACCACCATGCCTGGTTTTTGCACTGTTGGAGATAGGACCTAGAGCCGTGTGCCTTGCTGAACTTCAGCCCTGACCCTTTAAACACAATTAAAATGAAAAAGAAATAATTTAAAGGAACCTGAAAAAAGAATCCATATGAAGTGAGTCTAAAGACTCAAGGATTCAGGCTGGAGAGATGGCTCAGTGGTCTGTTCTTCCAGAGGACCTGGGTTCAATTCCCAGTACCCACATGGCAGCTCACAACTGTCTATAATTCCAAGATCTGACACCCTTACATAGGCAAAACACAAATTCACATAAAATAAATATTAAAAAAAAAAAGACTCAAGGATTCTCATAGCTTTGAGACGCCGCTGGCTTGGGCCCATCTCATTTTGTTTGTGAGGAAGGCTTGCTGGGGTTGAGAGCCCTGGGCTGGCCTGCTGTTCTGAGGAAGCACCGCGGTAGGTTGGGGATGAAGTGACTGAAGCCATTCTCTCCTCTGAGTCCCTTCTCTCTTGCCTGAGTTGACAATCCCAGAGAAAATGCTAGAATTTAGGGATTAGAAATGCTTTGGCTTCAGACATTTAAATGATCCTTTTTTCCATTTGTGGAGGGAATTAGGATCTCACAAGTTACAGCAGCTGAGGTGACCCTGTGAGAAGGGTTAGGGTCTCTCTGTGACTACCAGCTTCCCTAAATGATTGTCCATAGTCATTGTTCCTTACAACTGTTCCAAAAAGTCTCCCATGCCCACCAGGCTGGGCTGGACCGTGCAGGCTTTTATGTGCTTTCATAGTCTCATCTCCACCACACACAGAGAGACACACAACCTTTACATACAGATTCTCACAGACATACTTGTCACCCACACAGTCCACATGCATGTGCACCCCGCACACATCCCCCATGCTCAGCCAAAACAGTAATAGGTACATTTTTGCTTACTCATGTATACAGTCACACATGCACTCCCTGAATCCTTCACACACACATTGGCAGTCATATATGCATATACATATGAACATCCTTGTCATACACATCCACACATACATGTACATCCATGTGTATACACACACATCACACATTGGAACATTCACACAGCCCTTAGATCCCTCACACATTTCACCCACATGTAAACATGGGTCCATGGAGCTCACTGGAGAGATTCACTTGGTTGTCAGATCAGTAGTACCCAATTTCCATGGGGTTTATTGCAGTGGCGCATGTGACGTCTCCATTTCTGCCCATGGCCGTGTCTGTGGATCCACCTTTGTCCCAGTTTTTGATCAGAAGTATATACTTTACTTGGTGCTGTGACAAGCTGCCTGTCAAGCATCTTAAAGAAGAGTCGTTTTGGCTTACTGTGTGAGGGCACAGTCTGTCATGGCAGGGAAATCATGGTGGCAGGAACCTGAAGCAGCCGCTCACATGGTTTCTGTAGCCACAGAGATGTATGGTGGTGCTCAGCTCACTCTCTTAGGACCCAGACCATACCACAGTGCTGCACACAGCTAGGGTGAGTCTTTCCACCTCAGTCATCCCAGTCTAGAGACTTCCTCACAGACAAGGTTGGTCGCCTAGATGGCTGCAGACCCTCTCAAGTTGGCAGCATTGACCATTGTAGCCTGCTAGGGCACGCTTGCCTTATAGATAAGATATACATCAGTGGCTCCCCAGGAGGGTCCTACCTCAGCTGGTTACACATCTGTCTAATAGTGGGGTTTCTCACCCCTTCTCAAGTGCCTGCTAGGCAGGGAAGTGGGTGCAGACTTGGTAGAGGACCCTCGGCATCCAGAATGGTGTGGGAGGGCTGTATGCGCCTCTAAACGCCCTGTGTTTCTGTTGCTTCCTCTTCTGGTTCACTGAGAGCATTTCTTAGGGGCCGTGGGATGCTTAAAGACCTGTGGGGTGAACCCACAAGCAGGTTTTGCAGCGGGCTGCACCCCCATTAGCTGGCACTGTGGGCCATACATAGGTCTTGGGGGTGGGGCGTCCTTGTCCATGCTCATTGTCCGATTTCTGCCACCCCCCACTTCCTCCTTCAACCCTCTCTCTCCTCCAGGCTTTTCTGCCCCTTTCCCTCCATTTCCTTTTCTTTCTGTCTCCCCCACTCTCTCCTTTTTTTCCTCCTTCCTTGTCCCTGAACCCTGAGGCCACACCACTTGATGCCTGATGCCGAGTCCACCTTCCCCAGGGGACTGTTATCCCATTGTCCCACATTGATGCTAAACAGGACATTGGCTAGCACTTCTCCCATGGAAAAAAACTTCATGCACAGAAGCCCAGGCCACAGCCACTAGACCTCCCTGGAGACTGGCTGTGCCTGTGGTGTGGGGACAGGTGTCCTGGGACAGCCCACTGACCATAAGGGCACGGACGCCAGGCAGGGAGGCACCTGTGTTTCCCAGAGGCCGAAGCCACAGGCAGTTAAGGCAGAGAAGAGCGAGCCAAGCCTTAGGTGTTTGGGTTCGTTTCCTTGGTTGGGGAGTGGTGAGTAAGATCAGTTGGCCACCATTCCCCCGGGTCCCAGTATTCAGAAATAAGTGTGTGTGTTCGTTCATGAGCTTGCTGAGCAAGACATTCTGACCACAAAGTCTTCGTGTTGTCTTAGGGACCACAGGCAAACTCTGCTGATTTAGTATATGGGGATGGATTGCGCAGCTAACGTAGAAATATCCTTTGTCTTCTCTCCCTCCTCTCCTCCTCCATCTCTCCTTTTCTCTCTCTCCCCTTCATCCCTTCTTTTGTCCTGTATATGTGTATGTATGCTCGACCATGTGCATATGTGTGGTGTTTTCCTGTATATGTGTATGTATGCTCGACCATGTGCATATGTGTGGTGTTCATGTCCTCTGTGTGTGTGCAGATGTGCACATGGAGGCCAGAGACTGATATCAGGCACCTGCCTCTCTCACCTTCTACCTTATTCTTTTTAAAGATTTATTTATGTTTAGTTATATGTCTATGCACATGAGTGCAGGTACCTGTGGAGGCCAGCAGGGGGCGCTGTATCTCTAGGATACACAGTTACTGGTGGTTGTAAGCTGTTCCATATGGGTGCTTGGAATTAAACTCCAGTCCCTGCAAGGGACCCAGTGCTTTAACTGCTGGGCCACCCTTTGGCTCCTCTAGCTTGCTTTTGTTGTTTGTTTTTGAGATGGAACCTGGAGCTCACCGTTTGATCTATGCTGACTGCACAGTGAGCCCATTAGCATCCTCCTGGGTCCACCTTCCTGGTGCTGGGATTCTACTTGCTGGGACCATGACCCAGCTTTTTACATGGTTTCTAGGGATGGATCTCAATCAAATCCTGAAGCTTTTAAGGCAAGCACCACACTGACTGAGTCATCTCTCCAGCCCTTAGTTCTTGACTCATCAGCTAATCAGGGAAGTGTGAGCATGGCCTCCCTCAGCAGAGAAGGGTCAGTGTCTGCCTGGGACAGACTGTGTTGCTGTCCCCAGAGTGCATCGGAGCCTATGGATCTTGCACATGCTGCCTGTGAACTTTGGGAGCCTAGGAGTCTTGCATTTGTGCCCTTGGCACTTTTGCCAAGCAACAAAGCTGGTATCAAGTACAGAAAATTAAATTCCCCTCTTGGATCCAGTATGATAGAGAGGCACATATGATATATGTGGGGGAGGGGTAACAGAGGCTGCTGGAGACTGGGTGGCCTGGGCAGGCGCTGTGGCCGTGTGGTCTAGGCTGAGATCCACTCAGGAAGCCCTGAGGCTGGCACCAGGGGCAGATGGGTGGTGAGTATTGAGAAGCTCATTTCTCAGTTACCTTCTTCATAGTCATCCCTCTGGGAGACAGCCACAGTCAACCTCCCTGTGTGCCCCTGAAGAACGTGGATCTTCCAGTCCCAGCCCATCCTGAGTTGCTGTTTTCCCTCCCCAGTGTGAGGCCAGCTCTCCACTGGACATGTGGGGACATCTGAAGCTGCTAGACTTTTCCCTACACCTTGCTGACCTGTGACCAGGTCACTTTATCCCCACCCCCAGGCTGCTCCTTCAGGGACACATGGGCTGTATTAGGTAAGCCAGGCTCTGGAGAGGTGGGTCCTGGGGCTTTGCTTTCTCCTCAGTGAGGACCTGGTTGGCAGCCAGGGCTTCTCTTGGAGCTCTGCTCTATCCTTTCCGGGTGTGCAGATTGGGGACACTGAGCAGGCTTGTTTTCCTGGGATGGTGATGTGGTGGTGTGTGCTCAGATGGATGACACAGCTGGTTAGCCCTGTGGTAGACCTGCTCTGTCTTACCAACCTGGATGGCAGTGGCCTCTTTTTCTCCCAGCCTCATGCACCCCAAACCTCCTTAAACCCCCTTTTCTTCCCTATTGTCTTCCTCTTTGCCTCCGCTGTCCCTTTGAATTTTTTTCTTTCTTTTCTTTCTTCTTGTGCCTCCATGGCTAGGAGATGGTGTACTCACTCTCTCTCTCTCTGTTTCTCTTTCTCCCCCTGGCATGGGATCCCCAGGCTGTAGAGGCAGGGTGACTGGAGACCCAACCCCCGGAGAAGATCCACCAGTACCAGCTCTGCAGGTGAAGGGTGGCTTCTTCCTGAAAGTCTGGACACCCCATATCTACTATCCCTCAGCTGTGTGACCTTAGACCAGTCACTGCCCCGCTCTGAGACATGTTTCCCCGCTGAGCAGCCAGAGACACAGGTCTCTTAGCAGGGCCAATCTCAACCCCTAACCTCGTGTGAGCAGACCCCTCCATGTGCTGTTTTCTCCAGCTGTCCACAGACACTGCTCACCAGAGCAGTCACCTCGCCATAAGCACCACCCTGTGGTAACCAGTGGAGCTAAGCAGTGCCAAGAGTGCTGGGCCCAGAGCATCCCTCTTGCTCCCTAAACCTCCTTCCTGGCAGCCGGGACACAGGCAGGCCATTTAGGGACACTTGGCCTTTGGGTTTAAGATTTTCTTTCATAAGAATCCACAAACCAAAGTTTAAAATTCAATTGGAAGTCAATGCCAGACCTTCCAAAGGCAGCTGAGGGCATCCTTAAAGATCCAGGTGGCTAGCTGCTTAGTGGATATGAAGTAGACGTGGCTGGCCATGCTGGAGTCAGCTCAAAGCACACCAGCCTGACTCGGGAAGTTATCATCATCATCACCAGTCCTCATCACTGTACATGCATGTTCATGTATGACTGGGTGTGCATGCACACACGATGAGGGGACAGCTGTGGGTGTCAGGTAGGCTTCTTTCTCTAAATAGGCTGACTGGCCAGTGAGCCCCAGGAATCCAGTTATCTCCACTTTCCCAATGATGTGATTACGTCACACCATAGCCATCTTTTTATGCAATTCAAACACAGGTTCTCATGCTTGTATAGCAAGCACCTTACTGACACCATCTTTCACATCAGGGATAAGGGTTTTGTTTTTATCTTTTCAGGTATTTATTCAGTTTCTAGTACTTGAATCTGTGTCTGTGGAACTCTGTAGACAGGGACGCTTCATCCATAGTTTAACTTAGCTGTGTATTTAAATATTTAATATTTCAAGCACACAGAAAAAGATTGAACTGAGCTTTTTAAGTGGCTCAGCAGTGTTTATTGTTGCATGTGCGGTTGCCATGGATGGAGCACCTCCCCCACGTCCACAGAAAAGGAGCTTCTGAGGTCAGGAGTTGTGAAATCAGTTTTGTGCTTAATAGAATGTGTGTGGTGTGGTGTGGTGTGCATGCATATACATATGTGTAGAGGTTAGATGGTGATGTCAGCTATCTTCCTCAATAACTTCTGATTTTTTTTTTTTTGAGACAGGGGCTCTCACTAAGCCTAGATTCTTCCCATCTCTTCCACCCCAGATCTAGGATTACAGGTGTGAGCCACCACACCCAGCTTTCTCTTTGAACTCGGGTTCTTAAGCTTGTGTACAAACACTTTACCGGTAGAGACACCTCCCAGTCCCATTTGAGAGGATGAAATAAGTATCAGTGCATTACAAGCAATTGTAAAGTCTGTCATACTTTCTTGAATTGTGTGGATGTGCAGGGGAAGGGAGCGGAGGGGAAGGAGGAGAGGAATTCTTTCTCACATTGTGTGGATGTGCATGCATAGGGGTGTGTGTGTGTGTGTGTGTGTGTGTGTGTGTGTGTGTGTGAGGATGACATCATGATGTAAAATGTTCTTCTTTATCTGTGTCTCCATAAACATTTTACATTCTGACGCCTGATGTAGGAGCACAGCTGTCTTGTGGGCTGGCAAGATGGTGGAGATGGTAAAGGGGCTTGCCACCCAGCCTGGCAACCTGAGTTTGATCTCTGAAACCCACATAGTAGAGAACAAGTGGTTCTCTGGCCATTCTACATGCCACACAGTCCCTGGCTGCTTGTGTATGCATGACCATTCCTCTCTCTCTCTCTCTCTCTCTCTCTCTCTCTCTCTCTCTCTCTGTGTCTCTCTCTCTCTCTGTCTCTCTGTCTCTGTCTCCCTCTCTGTCTCTGTCTCTGTCTCTCTCTCTCTCTCACACACACACACACATACACACACTCACATACACATTACCACCATCATCATCACCATTGTTATCTTCTGGAAATAGTTGCTGACTTGTTTAGTGCTCACTCCATTGTCAGCTTTATTAAGATGTCAAATTGCTCTCCAAAAGCAGCTAGGCGAGTTTCTCATCTCCACATGTGATGGTTGATTCATGACTTTATTTCATTTTGTTTTTTGCTAATCTAGTAAGCATGAATGATCCTGCTTTCATTTGTATTCTCCTCATTTGTGATGCATTGGACATACTGGTTTCTTCTTCATTTATTTGTATATTTCTTTCCATTGTCCAGCTTCCTTTTCTAAAGAAGTTTTTTAAAGAGATGCTAACCATTTCCCATTTATATGCTTTGTAAATCCTCTGTGTGCTCCATCATGATCTTGGGGTATGGGTTGATTTGTCAGGGCAACAATTGAATATTTTAATTTTTTTTAAAACTTTATTTATTTATTTATTTGCCTTGGTGTTTGCCTGGAACTGGAACTACAGACAGTTGTTAGCTGCCATGTGGGTGCTGGGAATCGAACCCGGGTCCTCTGGGAGAGCAGACGGTGCTCTTAACCACTGAGCCATCTCTCCAGCCCCGAATATTTTAATTTTTTAAAATTTGTGTTTTATTATATACAGGTACATGTATATATGTTCATGTGTGTGTGAGAGTATGTGTGAGTGTGCATATGTGTGTAAAAGCCAGATGTTGACATTGGATGCTCCCTAAACTGATCACCGCTTTATCTTTTGAGACAGGGTCTCTCCCTGAACCGGAAGTTTAATGCTTTGACTATGCTTGGGTGGCCTGCAAGCTCCAGGGATTCCCCTATCCCTACCTCCCTGGTACTGAGATTGCAGACACTGTCCCTGGGGACCCAGACTTGGGTCTGGTACCTGTACTTCATGGCAAATCGCTGCCAACTCAACCAAGCCCTGGTGCATCTCCGGTCCTCACTGCTGCTCTGAATGGCATGCGCTTATAAGTCATCATTCCCAATTGCTCCTCGCTGGCATTTAGCTAAGTTTTATGTACCAGTTCTTTTCCAAAGCCGAAGGCATAGCTCCAGCGCAACACATTTAGCTTCACCAGTTCTTTTCCTAACCACTTGCCATCACTGACTAGGCTTCCACTTGTTCCCATAGACTTTATAGATAGTTTGTTCAGTTGGTGAAACCTTTCTTTCCTTCCCAGTTTTAAGTTTTATTTCCTTTTTGAATCTTCCTGTGCTCTCTAGATTAATACTGTCCAATAGAAGTTGAATGTGAGCCATGTTTAGTTAGAAATTTCCAACAACCACATTTAAAGAGATAAAAATAGGTGAGATCAGTGTTAGTAATGTGGGGCCAGCAGGATGGCTTTTTGGGTAAAGACGATTTGTGGCCAAGTGTGATGACCTAAGTTTGATCCCCAGGGTCCACATGGTAGAAGGAGAGACCTCTCAAACACTGTGTCACAGCGTGCATGTGTGCACACACACGCACATACACACTCACACAGTATGTGCACAAATACACACAAGGAATGTTTGTTTCAATATGCAATGTTTGTGTGTGTCAATAATTACCTTTATATAAGTGTGTGTGTGTGTGTGGATAGACTTGTATGTGAGCAGGATTGGATTCCATATTACATGTGCCCAGGAGTACTCAATCCTGGAGGGTTTGGAAAAATCCAAACTGTGAATGTGCTTCAGCCCAGATCTCGGTTAGAGTTCATGGCTTCCCCGCCCTTCCTTCCCCCCCTTTTCCTCCCCTCTTCTCCCCCACCACTTCCTTTCCTTTTCCTGGGCCCCTCCCCATGTTTCCTGCTGTCTCAGTTGTTGGGGGTAACTCCCACTTTCTATTTCTTTTTGAGCTGTTTTAGGTCACCTCATCTCTCCAGGAGTATGTGCATGTCTCATTTTTTTTTTTTAAATCAGCAGTTAATTAGCAACATTCTCACTTGTCATACTCATGTGCCTTTTCTGATTCTCCGTTGGTGGCTGCTTCTGTGTGTCTTGTGGTACTGGGGACAGAAGCCCCCCTTTTCTGAGCACTAGGCTGGGCATTTAACTTGAGTTCTATAATCAGCGGTGTCCCCAGCTACTGAGCTACCTCCAGCTCTTTTGAAAGTCCTATGAGTCTCGAATCCCAAGTATTTGCCTTTGAATGGTCTCTCTCTTGTTCTTTCAGCTCCCTCCTTCTGCAGCCCCCCCTCTCGTTCTCTCAGCTCCCTCCTTCTGCAGCCCCCCTCCACACCTTCTCCCTCCCCTCTCTATCAGCTGTCTCTTTCACTTAGGCATTCTCCATCCTGTTTTAAGCTGACTCGAGGATCCTCTGCTGTCTGCTGACTCTTGCCCATGAGTGTGCTTTGCTTTCATGCACTTTGTAATTTGGGGTAATGAGTAGAGATTTAGCTGTAGGAAGTTTGCCTGCCTTGAGTGTTCTTTCCAAAGTGGTCTTCTGGATGCTGGCCAGGAGCTTTAAAGGTTTTTTTTTTTTTCTTTCTCATTTTAAAAACCACATCTACTTATTTTTATTTATTTATTTATTTAGCTGTATGCATTCAAGATATGTTTGTGTGTGTGCGTGTGTGTACATGTGTGTGTGCATGTATGTGTGTGTGTGTGTGTGTGTGTGTACACGTACTATAATGCCATGGAGTTGGTGTAGAGGTCAAAGGACAACTTTTGGGACAGAGAACAATCTCAGCCGGTTAAAACTGGCGGCGGCAAGTGCCTTTACCCCCTCTCCCGTGTCAGCAGTACAGACGTGGGGTCACTTTTATATTCTTTCTGCGGCATGGGGTTCAGAGCGAGGTGGGACTAGACTGTTAGGTGAACTCTTTACCCTGTGAGGCTCACACCTGTGACTTCAAGTCTTCTAGAGAGGCCTTCTTGGTCTCTACCCATTTCTCAAGAAGAGGGAAACAGTACAGCACCCTTGGTACATCTGTGCTGCTGGGCACTGAAGGGCACACAGTCTTTTCATCAGAGATGCAGCCACCGGGCTTCAGGTCTGTTGCTGTGACAAACACCATGAGGAAAAGCCACTTCTCACAATTCTCAAGTCACACTGCATCACTGAGGAAAGTCAAGGCAGGATCCTGGAAGCAGGAACTGACACAGAAGTCATGGAGGAATGCTGCTTACTGGCTTGCTCCTCATGGCTTGCTCAGCCTGCTTTCTCACACAACCCTGGACCCTTTACCTAAGGATGACACTTCCCACAGTGGGCTGAGCTCCCCCACATACATCATTAACCAAGAAAATGCCCTGTAGACTTGTCTACAGATAATCTGATGGAGGCATTTTCTCAATGAAGTTCCTTACCCCAGATATCTCTACTTTGTGTCCAGTTGACCAGGACGGAGGGCCCCTATTTCAAGGTGGAAAGAATGCCTCAGATTCTCCTTTGGTCTTCATGTGTGAGTGTGAACACCCATAGATACACATGTATCATCACAACCCTGCCTCCAGGACACTGGGGCTCATCCTGGCCTCTAGGCCACCAGCCCCAGCTCAAGGATTCCTGCTGACCCTGCGGCACTCTGTCTTCCACATTTAGGTGGTCCCTTTGCTCAGCATCCTCCATGCATGTCTGAGCAGGTGCTCCTGCATCTGTCTGGAAACCTTTCAGTCCTCCATGAGTAATCAGTCACTATTCTCTCTCTCTCTCAAGGCAGATTAAAGGTAGAGGGAGAGAGAGAGACGGACCCCATATTTTGGGAAAGAACCATAATTATTATCCACTCCTTAGCAAAAGATCTGTGGAGTGGTCGGTTTTCTGAGAAGAAAATCCTCAGCCTCTGCCTTCTTACACCATCTCTATCTCTCAGGTTTCCTGAAGTCCAAGCTGATCCCAAATTCACTATGTAGATGAAGATGACCTTGAACTTCTGGTCCACCTGCCTCTTCCTCCTGAGTGCTGAAATTACAGGTCACATCTGGTTTATGCCATCCTGAGGATGGAATCCAGGGCTTTGTGCATGCTAGACAGAAACCCTACCAACTGGGTTCCAGGGGGGTTTGTTTTTAATTTTTTAGAGTCAACATCTCACTTGTTGTCTGAGCTCAGCAGGAACACAGTCATTTTTCTTCCAGACCCTCTTACCTTGTTCTGGGTTACCTCATAAGTGATCATGTCAGCCTCTGACTTCTTCACGTTCCTGGATTCCCTTTCTCCTCAGCTGGCCTGCACTGATGCTCTGCTGTGTGGAAGCCCTGCCTGCTCTGAACACTGCTTGGATCATGTCTGTGGTGTGCCACATATTAGGAGGTAAAGGAAAACTAGGCAGTCTGGGTGTGTGGGAAAGCGAGCCATCCCCAGCACCCCACTATTACACGGATTCTACTTGGTCTTATAATAAAACCCAGAGCCAGATCTTGGGGAAAAGTTGAGAGATCAGAGAGACAGAGGAACAAGCCACAGCCATTTCTCACCTAGACAACTTCTCAGACCTGTTTTCTGAAATCCTCAGGGTGAATGCCTCTCATCCTCAGCCTGAAGGGAAGGGCTGAGCTCCTGCCTCTTCCTGTCTATTCTTTCTTTCTCTGTCCAGCCATTTTACTTCCTAGTTCAAACTTCTTAGTGCTGGGATTAAAGGTGTGTGTGTTTCCAAGTACTGGGAGCAGGGGCAAGGGATCCCAAGTACTAGGATTAAAGGTGTGTGCCACCACCACCTGACTCTGCTTGGCCTTGAACTCACAGAGAGCCCTGTGGATCTCTGCCTCCTGAGTGCTGGGATTGAAGGTGTGTGTCACCATCTCCTTGGCTGGCTCTGCTCTCTGATCTTCAGGCAATCTTTATTAAATACACAATATATCACCACACCCTACCTACCCCACTGCAGAGCCAAGCATTGACTTAAGCAGAGTGCGTAAGTCTCACTGGTTCATGACATATCCAGTTTGGAAGGTAGGTGTGTGTGTGTGTTTGTAATTGTGGAGACCAGGTCTACATTGTTGATCTGGGACTCAACAAGTAGGCTAGCTGGCTGGCCAGTAAGTCCTAGGATCCAGCTGTCTCTGCAGCCCCAGTTTTGTGATTACAAACACATCACCAAACCTGCCTTTTTTTTTTTTTTTAACTTTATTTATTTATTAGCCTTGGTGTTTGCCTGGAACTGGAACTACAGACAGTTGTTAGCTGCCATGTGGGTGCTGGGAATCAAACCCGGGTCCTCTGGAAGAGCAGACGGTGCCCTTAACCGCTGAGCCATCTCTCCAGCCCCCCCCCCAAACCTGCCTTTTTTATGTGGGTTCTGGAATTTGAACTTGGATGTCTGAGGCATCTCCTCACACTTAACTGTTTTAAATAGAATGGCTCACGTGACTCATCATTTAGTTGACATGAAGCATCCCTCCTACAGAATGCTGGGAAATGTGAATATTTTTGAGCACCAACAGGACACCACCCATAGAAAATTATACATTGTGAAGCTTTGCTCCAAGCACAGAATGACCTTTAGGCTGTGTATTGAAACTGAATCCCATGCTTTGATTGAGTCCTAAGCCCAAGAAATTTTATTATGCACATGCAATCCAAAATCCAAAACATTCCAAATCCCATAATGTATAAGGCATTGTCTCAGACATGCTCAGATAAGGATACTCAGTCTGTAGTGTGGTACTTGTCAATTAAACAGACTTTTGGTGACTGGGCAGATGACTCAGTTGGTAAAATGCCTACTGTGTAAGCATGATGAGTTAGTTTTCCTAGAACCTGTATAAATACTCAGGCACACATGGCTCATGTCTGTAACTTCCCACAGGGAAGGCAAAGATGTGTCTGCAGCTCACTGGCCATCCAGTTTAGCCACACTAGTGAGTTTCAGGGTCAGTGAGAGATGCTGTCTCAGCAAACAAGTTGGAGAGTGACCAAGGACATTAACTCTGGCCTCTAGACCACGTAACCACACATATGCATGCTCACCCTTCCCCACACATACAAGATATTCTATTTAATGAGAATTTGCTTTTATTTTTGTTTTGTTTATTTTGTTGGTTAGTTGGTGTTTGGTTTTTGGAGACAGGGTTTCTCTGTGCAGTACTTGCTGTCCTGGATTTGTGATTACAGAAAAGGAATTTGGCCATGGAAAAAGGCTATCTACAGACAACCTTGTTTCACAGTCTTATCTCCCAAGAAGCCAACTGGTTTCCTCCCTAGAGGCACTAGTGTTACCTGTTTGCTACACATTCGTTGTGAGATATTCTAGATGTGCACATGTAACTCATACATAATTTTGGAATATTTATGTATGTGTGCTTATCTATAAATTTGTATACATACACACACACACACACACACACACACACACACACACACACACACATATATCTCCTAATGCTATTGCTGGCATCTCTCCGCTTTCCCTGTCAATGCATCTTGTAAATTGTTTCACACCAGAAAGGAACGCTTCTTCATTCTCTTTATGGCTGTCTGCTATTCCATTATACAGACAGGATGTAATTTATCTAACGAGACCCCTTTCTGATGGGTGCTCAGATTTCCAGTCTCCTGATGGTTCTGAACAGTGCCATATGAAACACCCTGTGCCTGAGTTAGTCACCTATTCGAGAGTATACGTGGAGGTCTCAGGGTGAGGCTCATGAGGAATACTGACTTTTGCTTCATAGTCAAGCTTACTTGGCTGGCAAAGGCTGGTATTGGTCTCCTGGGCTTCTTACCCACTAGTCTGGTATTTACAGGGCTTTCCCTGTGATCTTTACCTCCACATACACAGCTGTACTTTCTGTCTTTGGTTAGGGTATCACCCTCCTCCCACAACCCAGTACTATCCCAGAACTTGCTATGTAGACCAGGCTGGACTTGAACTTACAGTGGCTTGCCTGTTTCTGCCTCCCAAGTGCTGAGGTTAAAGGAGTGTACCATCACACCAGGCCTCCAGTATGGTTTCTAAAGGAATGGACTTCAAACTTTGCCTGATAACCGAACACACAGGAAGTAGATTTATTGGTCCATTTATAGATCACCTGGAAATAACTCTAAATTTGAAAATTGTGCGTGTGTGCCCATGCATGCTCACACATGCAGACCTGTGTGGACATGTACACCTGCATGCTGCAGCATGATTGTGGAGTTCGGGAAACAACTTGGGGAGTCTCCTCTCCCTCAGCAATGTGGGTCTCAGAGATCAGACTCTAGATGAGCACCTTTACCCACTAAACTATCTTGCTGGCCCTAACATTTAGACAAAAATTTGTACAAGTCTGTATTGTTGCATCAGGTGTATCTTTCCTTATACTTTCTGTCTGTTGCTGTGAGAAAATCCCTAAAGAAGGAAGGATTTAATTGGTTCACAGTTTGAGGTGATAGTCTGTCTGGTAAGGGTGTCCACAATGGGAGCTTGAGGCAGCTAGTTACATTGCATCCCAAAGTCAAGAAACAGAGGTGGATCCTTGCACTTAGCCAACTTTTGCTTTTTATAAAGCCTAGGGAATGATGCCACTCATAGTGGACAGGATTTTTCTCCTTAATTAACCTAACCATGATGATTTCCCATAATCCCCACAGGCATGTCTCGGGGCTTATCTCTCAGATGTTGTTTGAGGGCATCAGCTGATAATTTAGATTACCCATCATACCCCTACCTTCTATTTCTAGCCTCCTCTCTGTCCGTTAGTCTCCTCAGTTCCATAGACAGGGCCACTTATTCTTTCATAAATTATAAGTTGTGCTGACTAGCTTTTAGGTCAACTTGGCTCAGGCTAGAGTCATTTTGGAAGACGGAGCCTCAACTGAGAAACTGTTTCCACCAGACTGGCCTGTGGACAAGCCTATAGTGTATATTCTTGATTGATAATTGATGTGGAATGGCCCAGTTCACTGTGGGCAGTGCCAATCACTGGCTAGTGATCCTGCATGGTATAAGAAAGCAGACTGAGCATACTAAAAGGAGCAAGCCAGTAAGCGATGTTCCTCCATCAGCCCCTGCCTTCAGGATCTGGTCTGGAGGTCTTGCCCTGGCTTCCCTCTGGGATGGAGTACCACCTAAGAACTGTAAACAGCAATGAACTCTCTTTGCTCAAGTTACTTTTGGGCATGGTGTTTTATCACAATAGAAACCCTAACTTAAGACATATTCATACATGATTTTATAAATCTGTATGAAATCTAGAAATTTTTGAGAGAGATTTCTCAAAAGCAAGCAAGCAAACAAAAACCGCCCAAAATAGTTTGACCATATGACTCAGTTATCTCACTCCTGCATTTCCCCAGAGGACTCCACAGGGACCTCACAGGGACAGTGGCGCACCCTGGTATGGCAGCAACAACCACAGAACCATCCTAGGCATCCAGTAGTAGTATGGATTAAAAAAAATAACAGGTAGAAATTTTCACATGGAATTTTTCAGATGCAAAGAACAAATTTGGGTGATTTGCGTGCTGAAGTCATCCATGCCAGTCTCACACAGAAGGGTTTACAAGAAACACAGACATCCACGATCACTAACACAGCCGTGTGTTAATCCATGTGGAAATCTGGGTCAAGTACTCAAATTAGGGTCAAGAGGAGATGCTGCCACCCTGAAATGGCACATTTGGGGTTGAAGGCAGAACTCAGCTGATAGAGCACTTACTGGGAACAGACAGAGGTCAGGTTTAGTCCTTGACACTGCATAAACAGGGCATGGTGATACATGTGTTTCCCCAGCTCTCTGGGGGTGAAGGCAGGAAATTTGGGAATTTAAGGGCACCCATGGTCACTCAGAGATTTCGAGGCCAGCCTGTGTTATAGGAGATTCTGTCTCAAAGGAGAAAACCTTTTGGCCCAGCACAAGATAAGATGTTCTCTTTCTAAGTGGCTGCCTATCTTTGAATACCTCTTTGGGAATAGGCTTTTTTTTATCAGGCTTGTGTTTTGGGATATGTTGACAATGCCTTGCAGGCAGCATTTACTGAGCTTTGAACCCTAGGCTAGGCTGATTCCTCTCCTTTTATTCCGACTTCAGATGCCTATCGCTCAGGCTGAGTGCAGTGTACGCAGGATTGCTCACCTGGATGGTTCCAGCCTAACTTTCCATGTATCTTTGGAACTTAGACATGGCCAAGCGTAAGCCCAGAGCAGCAGGTTTTGATTGGAGCCTTTGTGTATGGACACAGCAGCTACTTGTGAAGGTTCACTTGACCCATTCACCTGCACATGGGTAAAAGTGATGTGCACTCAATCAATAGAACCTAACTTAGAATTGTAAGTTTGCATATTGTCCCTAGTTAGTGATCTGATTGGGCCACAGCCATGAGAACAGTTGATATTGCACATTGGGCTGTATTGCTGAGTTGGGATGTACATACAGTCCAGGAGGTGTGTTCAAGATGTTCTCAGTGCACCATATTTTCATGTTTATGTATTGTATTAATGTATTTGGAAGCATATATGTGTTTGTTACATGATTGTGGCAGCCAAAGGTCAACTCTGAGTGTCATTTCTTAGATGCTGTCCATCTTTTTGAGACACGGCCTCTCATTGACCTGGATCTCACTGGTTAGGCTGGCTGGATCCCAGGGACTCAGCTGTCTCTGCCTCCTCAGAGCTGGGATTCCAAGTGTGTATCACCATGAGTGGCTTTTTTCCATGGGCTGTGGGATAAAACTTGGATCTTCACATTTGGGTGGTAAGCACTTTACTGACTGAGCCAATTCTTGACTTTTTGGATTTAACTTATATTTTTAACTGACAGTGGGTTACTGGGATGCAAGTATTTATACACAGAGGCTGTTCAGCCACAGTCCTAAGTCTGTAACAACTAAACAGTGGACCACAGGGGCAAGAAGAGAGGCAGACAGAGACACTGCACCGTTCCTGACTCTTCCAGAACATCAGAGAGGACAGTGTCTACGCACATGCTTTCTGGTTATGGCTCCATACAATGAGGTTGTAGTTGGCCTGGTCTCTGTATGTTGCTTTTACATGGTCTTAGACTGTCGGGGGTTTTGCCTAGAGAAGTGTCTGGGGTCTGTGAATGTTCTGGCCTGAGCCCAGCCCTGATCTTCTTCTGGAAAATTCTATTTTCTTTCTAGATCACCATTTAGCTCATGGTTCAGGGGCTTCTTTGATGTCTCAGAGTGCCCTGGTTCTATCTGTTCATTTGGGTGCATACATGTGTTTCAGGTGTATTCCAGGCCTTCATTATTTAGTGTGGGTCTCTCCCTTGAACCTGGGGCTCACCATTTAGCTATGTACCTGACCAGTGAGCTCCAGAAATTCCTCTGCCTCTGTTCCCAGCCTCTACTCTCCACCCACCTCAGTGCTGGGGTTACAGGTTTGCACCACCGTGGCCTGATTTAACGTTGGTGCTGGGGACCCACACTCAGGTCCCCATCCATGCTTGTGTGGCAGTTGCTTTACAGACTGAGATATCGCCCCAGTTTTTGGTAGCATTGCTGGATAGACCCTGTCCTTGTCTGCAGAAGGCCATAGGTAGGTCTTTGTCCTTCCAGGCCATATGCATGGTCTTGGTCATAGCTGCTATGAAGAATGACATAGAAAGTATGTTGTAATCCAGTCAGGACTTTGTGGCATTAAAGCAAGCTGGGAATGGATGTGGCCCTGAGGACCCTGCAAATAAAACAGTGTAGGCTACTCCTTCAGCATGGCAGGCTGAAATGGAAGCAAATGAGTGGCTATAAGCCAGCCTAGAAGTTTAAATCTATATTTGCAGAATATGGTCTCTGTGTGTGGGGGCGGGGAAGGGGCTGTGGGTGTGTATCCATGTGTGCATACACTTGTATATAGAGACTAGAGAACAATTTTGGTGGCTTTCCCCAGGCACTGTCACTATTTTTTCTTTCTTTTGAGGCCACATCTCTTACTGACCTGGTGCTTACTAACTAGGTATTGAGCCATTAAGAGCCAGGGGCTGCCTGTTTTCCCTACCCCCAGCTCTTGGGGTTATAAGCACACAGTATCACCCCTGGCTTGCTGTCTGAGTTCTGGGGATCAAACTTGGGCCTTCCTTCTTGTAAAGCAACCCTTTTGAACTGAGCCATCTCCTTAGACTGTAAAATGTCCTATTAAATATGTCCGTGGAGTAAGAGACACACAGGAATAAAACTTCAGGACCAGCTCTGAGGAAGATACCCAGAACTAGCCTTTGGGAACCTGGAAGAAGAGATGGGTGACTGACTAGCCCAGAAGGTGGAAAGCCTGGAGCTGGAGGACACAGGGTACCCGAGCCTCCTGTGATGCAAAGGAGGCAGAACCTCAGCAGTCTCTGGGCTTGTCAGGACCTAGGACTTCCAGTGAGACTGATGAGAAGCTGGCTGCCTGCCAGGGTGGGAAGCCCTGTACCACTCTGATTGCCCTCCTAGCGTGATCCTGGAGACCCTGGCTCTCAGATGTGCCTACTGTGCCACGTGGGGGACAGGGATGGCAGTGGTGGGTTCCTGTTCTGAGCCAGGTGGCTGATTTAATCCAGCTGAGGCCAGGGCCTCTGCATGGAAGCTTAGAAGACAGCTGGGTCGCTGCCAAGCCCTCCTCCCTACCACATGGGTCTACAAAGCCCAGAAAGGGGGGAGACCTGCTGGGGGGCCCATGTAGCAGATGTCACCATGGTGAATGCTTCTTGTTTATCTTTTATTAATGGCAGGCGCTTAGGCTCACACAGGGGCAGTGCTCAGAGCAGCCCTTTGGAGCGAGCTAGCGAGCTGCTCCAGGAAGGCGGCCTCCTCAGAAGCCAGGAAAGAGAGAGCAGGCATGAATAATACAGGCTGCATCTTGACGGTGCTTGTTGGGCCGCTGCACACACCTGAGCAAGCTCTACAGAAGCTCTGGCTTCTGAACTTGGGAAGAATGCTTTGCTCAACTCCCAACATGGAGTGGGATGGGACAGGATGGGTAAGATCAGCTGGAAATACCTGGGTGCAGACCCCTGCTCTGCCCCGGGTTTACCAGTAGCCTGGGCCAAGCACTCTGCTGTTCAGAACTCTGTTGCACCATTCTTGACTTCGTCAGACCTGGGGATGTGCGCCCAGATTGGGGAGGAAACACTAGCTGTAAACTATCTCCAGGCTCTGGTTTCCTGACTCTGCTCTTTGCACTGTGGTATGTGTGTGTATGTTCATGTGTGTGTGTGTGCATGTGTGTGTGCACATGCATGTGTGTGTATGTGTGTGCATGTGTGTGCATGTGTGTGTGCGTGTGTGTATGTGCTGCATATTCAGTTCAGAGGACAACCTCAAGCGTCAGTCCTTTCTTTCTACACTAGTGTTCTAAGCAGTACGCCAGGTTAGCTGGCCGGTGAATTTCTGGGCATTTGCCTGTTTCCACCTCCATTTGGCTTCAAGAGTGCCAGCATTATAGACGCATGCTGCTGTATCTGGCTTTATCTAGGTTGCAAGGATTGAACTCAGGTCTTCACTCTGAGTGAAACATTTTGCCCACTGAGCATCTCTCCAGACACACCTCTCTGTCCTCGGGTGAGGGAAGAGTCTCCAAAAAGAATAAGAACACTGGAGCCTGTTTCCCGTTACCTGTTTTATTCAGGGGAACTTTTGAGAAGGACCTGGCAGCAAGGGCTGATGGGAAGGAAAAATGGATAGTCTCCATTGGCTCTTTGGTCTTTTTCTGCTTCAAATGGTGTGTTCCTACTAAAAATAGTTGCTTTTTGGCCAAGAAGGCCACCTCTGACAGGTGACAGAGAGAGAGAAGGAAGGAAAGGAGGAGGGGATGAGTGCTGTCTCTGAGACGCTGACTGGCTACCTGCCTTGTCAGGGAGGGGCACGGGCATGTGTGCAGGATTGTCAGGTGTTAGCCTCAGTTGCTTTGGGATTAAATGAGGGAGGTGTGGAAGGATAGGGAAAGGTTACATGATCATGTAATGGAATATTACTCAGCCTAAAAAACAAAGTTGACACCAACACATTGCAACATGGATGATGCCCAATGAAATAAACCAGTCTCAGAAGTATGCAGGATGATCTCACCTCTGGACTATTCATATTCATAAAGTAAGGACAGCACAATTGTTGGCAGGTGCTGGGAAAGAGGGGAAGCACAGACATTCAGCTCTGAGATGAAAAGGTTCTTGGGATAGACAGCTGTGGCCTCATAATAGTATTGAGGTGTTCAGTGCCAGTGGACTCTTCCCTACAGTGGTTGAGATGGCAACATTGATGCCATTTATACTATATTGTAGATTTAAGAACATAAATCAGAAAGTGGAGCTAGGGAGATGACTCACTATGTAAAGTGCTTGTTGGTCAAACACTTAAGCTTTATCTCCTGAACCCATGTAAGAGCTGAACAGAGCACCCAGTGCTCCAGGTGAGAATGGGGTGGGGGTAGGATCCCCCGAAGCTCACTTTGCCAGCCAGTTTAACCTGAGCAGTGAGCCTCAGAGGCAGTGATAGACCTGTCACAAAAAAATAAGGTAGAAGTGATTGAGGAAGAGGTCAGATGTTGATGTCTGGCCTTTACATATGCATTCACACATGCGTGTGCCATATGCATGTTCAAATATACATACACAAAAGGTAAAAATAAATAAGGGCTGCTGACATCTCTTTTCTACTTGCTCACCTGTGTGGAATGAAAGGAGTTTTGATGTTTCTTTTGTACTGATGATGGTGGTGGTGGTGGTGGCAGTGAGAGATGGACAATTATTTCTACCTATAGAGTCAAAAGTGTATTCTAGTAGGGCAAATCCTGTAGTTGTTGTGCTACAGAGCCAAGTCTGGAACTCTCTGGTACTTAGAGATCCCAGTGGAATCCTGGACAAGCCAGCCCCACACATATGCAAAACTCCTGGGCGAGGTTCCAGCCAAAGTTCTTCTCTACGTGGGAACTGACATCTGAGGCTGAGATGATGGGTGGAGATCTAAGAGAGCAATGTCTCTGTAAACAGCTGGGAAATACAGTCCTCAAACAGCAGCCTTGGGAGGAGATGACAGGCTCGGACTGGGGCAGTAGCTGGAGGGCCTCAAATTCATGAAGCCCTGGGCTCCATCGCCAGCATCACATAAACTGGGTGTGGTATCTTGTGCCTGTAATCTCAGCATTTGGGAGGCTGAAGCATCATTGAAGTTCAAGGTCATCCTTGGGTACAGAGTAAGACCAAAATGCATTAAATGTGACTTTGCAGACCCAAACAAATAGCAAAAGAAGGAAATGAAAGCAATAGCATTGATATCCCTTGGGAGATTCTGGAAAGCATTGTATACCTGAAATAAGAACAGAGTGTTACTAAACAAGATTGTGTGAACAATGACTTTAAAAAAAAAAAACTAGAATATGATGACTACAATAAAGCTCATTAAACAAACGGAAGGTGAGATTTCATGGAAATCTTGTGAAAAGAAGAATAAAAAGACAAGACAGGAAGAATGTTCCCAAGGAACAGGAAAGGCCGGACATGAAAATGAGTCATGAATCCTGTGACTCATAGAAGTCTGCGTTAATAAAACACAAAACAGACGGAAGAAAATTATGAAAGAATTCTTACAAGAGAATTGATCATAATAGAAGGATAAAAAAATCTTTGAATTAAAATAACTCAGACTGTCCCCAGTACTTTAAAGAGAATGGGGGGGGGTATGATTTAATCAACATAATTGTGAAATTTCAAAAAATCAACAATAAAGTAATGTTTCAAAAAACTTTTAAAGGACAGGAGAACAAACAAACAGAGGCAGAGGGCTCATCTGGGAAACAGCAGTGGACAGATCATGGTTGGGGTTGGGGACCAGAACCTGAGTTTAGTCCCCAGGACATACATAAAAAGCCAAGGTCAGCAACATACATCTATAATCTCAGGACCATGGAGGCAGAGACAGGAGGATCCCTGGGGCTGACTGGCCAGCCACATTAGCTAAATTAGTGAGAACTAAGTTCAGTGAGAGACCTTGTCTCAGGTGGAGACTGATGGAGGAAAATACCCAAGGCCATCCTTACACACACACACACACACACAGAGAAGAGAGAGAGAGAGAGAGAGAGAGAGAGAGAGAGAGAGAGAGAGAGAGAGAGAGAGAGAGCACCCACATGCAGACACAGTATATAATACGCATTCCATACACAATTATATGCACATTGACACATACAGCTCGGGCAGGATGATGTTGGCAAAACGTGGTCCCTTGCTCTCCAGGATGCAGGGGAGAGGGAACCTGTCAGTCTTATTACCAGCCAAACCTAGTCAAGCTGCTGGATCATTAGATAAGGATGCTTTCAGTGATGCAGGGTGGAACCAGACTTCATAATCATACTTCTTTGTTACCAATTCTCTAACTGCTCTCATGCAAAGTAGGCAGAGAAGCAATGACCACAAGGTAGCAGTATACCAGTGTGGAGAATTTTGGATAGGGAACAGTAGGCAGGCCTGACCTTCAGATAGTGCAGAGATGTGAGGGAGTCCAGATGTGGGGAAAGCAGCAGCTATAATTCTGCAGGTGTGGGATGTATGGAGGATCAAGGCCAATGTCGGACTCAGGAATGAAAACATGCTATTGAACAATATTCCTTATACACATCAGATGGCTGCTGGAGGAGTCGAGTTCAGAGAAATTTCTAAGACATGGTTGCCTTCAGGGTGCTGGGAAGGGACTGATCTTTCATTTATAAGTCTTGCTGTGCTGTTTGATTTCTTTTTTAATCATATGTGGGATGGATGAGATTTGTCTTTAAAGCCAAAAAAATTATGAAAATTCAAATGAAACAACTTGAAAAGCCCTGGTTTGCAACAGCTTGTTGGGGGTTGGGGGATGGCTCCATCAGTAAAGGGCTTGCTGGGCAAGCATGGGGACCCGGGTTCCAATCTCTAGCCCTCCCATGACAGCTGGTACAGCACTTCTTATCTTAGACCCAGAGCTGAATGGTGGAGGCTGGAGGATTCCAGGAGCTTGCTGGCCAGTCATGCCAAGATTTGGACGCCAGGTTCAGTGAGAGATCTTGCCTATAACATGGAGAGTAATTGGGGACGATAATGGCCTCTGCATGCCCATTTAGTGTAGACTCCACAAATGTACACGCTCACATACTGCCACCCCCCACATACACACACGTGAGAGAACCCAGGGCCAGGTACTTGTTGGAGTGGTTTTGAAGATATCAGAGGGCTCTGTGAGTTTTAACTGGCTCCTGGTGCTCTTGGCACCGTGGACCTGCTGGCCATCTTAAGGGAGCCTCTCAAGTAAAGACTGCCCAATGCTGTTCTTTTGCTCTTTTGGGTTTTACTTATTTTATATTTGGAAAACCAGCATGAGGCTGATGCTTCCGTGGGTGCCGAGGCTCCGTTGGTGCTGGCAGTCTTGCGGGTTGTGACTTACAGCTCTCAAGCATGGGGAGGGGAAGCAAGTGCTAGCTGGACACTGGATATTGGACTACACCAGTGCTGTCTCTGCTTCCAGAACAATCATATGTTGTATTGACACTCGGATGGATATTTATAGTGGTGGGAGGGAGCAGTCCTTAGGAGCTGTGCCCTTCTGGAGTGTGAGGGCCTTCTGAGCTGGAGTGTGGGGTCTTGGGGAGGTGTGGTATAGTTCACTGTCAATCTGATACAGTGTAGAATCGATTGAAAAGAGTCTCATACAGGGTTGTCTGGATTAGGCTGGCCTATGGGCATTGTCCTGATTACCTGATATGGGAGGACCCAGCCCCCTGTGAGTGACACCATTCCGTGAGTTTGGGTCATAGACTGTGTAAGAGCGGAGAAAGTGGGCCAGGTAGCAGATGTGCGTGCATTTCTCTCCACTCTTGACTGGATCAGGTGTGGCTGGCTGTTTCCCTCCTGCTGCCTTGGTGACTCTAACCTGGAGTCTTGAGCTATAATGAACCCTGTTGCTTCCTGTGAGGGCATTTTATCACAGCAACAGAAATGACATGAAGACAGCCAGGAATTAGGAGAGTCACCCAAGCTTGTCCAGCAGGACGGGGAGGGACCATCTGCCGTGGTCACATCTTAGAAAAGTACAGTTGTCAGTAAAGATGAGCCAATTATGTGCAGGGGGAGGAAGCATAGGTCTGTGCTCAGGTGCAGCTGAGGTCTAGAGGGAGTGGACCCACTCTGTCAGGAGGTCCGACAGGCTTGGGATTAGAGTACCAGAGCCCTGGAGCCTTGAGGGTGTCTGCTGCATGGAGGGAACTTGGTGGCAGGTCCTGAGCTTGGGTTTCTAGGGGAGTTCAGAGGGGAGAATGAATTGGAACATGGAGAGTTTCTGTTTAGGCTTTGGAAAACCACAGTGGCACAGGGGGCACTGGGTCCCATGCCCCCTGAGCTCTCTTGGTGAAGTTGGGCCAGGGTGGGACCATGTCAGGCTAGAAAAGGTGTTGTGTGGTTATTTGTTAAATATTTAATAAAAGTATTTTAAAAAATTTTTAAATCTTTTTTTAAAAAAAAAAAAAAAAACAAAAAAACCAAAAAAAACCCCTGGTTTTATTAAACACATCACCACAGTGCTGGGACATATACAACCTAGCCACTCAGATTCCCATGACATGTGTGAGCCATCAGAGTTAGCCAAGGGACCAGTGCTTGAAAGATGGCACTCAGAACCAGGGCCTGCGGCAAGCTGCCTACACTTGAACAGAGTGGGCAGTTATTACTGTCACCGGCTTAAACACAGCTTCTCTGCCCATAGGCACCTCTCTTGCCTCCCCAGCACACTTGGATCTGAATCCTAGAATTCTCCCATTATGGGCTCATTCCTTTGGCTTGGATGGCAAATAGTGATGTGATTATTGAGTTTCCACCAATTCTAAGTGTCTTGATAGGTCAGCAGGACCATCACCATCCAACCAAACAGCCAGTCAGCATTTGCTCACTGTGCCCTATGTCTTGGATACTATCTTAACTCTTGGAGGCAAGGATGGTCTAGATGCTGTGCTTTTCAAGTGGTGGAGGTTAAAAGGAGTCGATAGAGAAGGTAGGAGGGCAGAGACTGAGAGACCACCAAGAGAGGATGCACAGGGAACATGCATGATGGTGGGTTACCCTCAACAGGGCTCTGTGCTGGTCATGCTGGCTCTCAGATATGCTTGGCTTCCCTAAATGAAAACAGGCACTGACTGGTACTAAAAGATGCCTCTTAGAGATTCCCAAGGGTACAGAGAAGGTCAGATGGTCCAAGCCCAGAACAGCCTGGTAGAAAGCAAGAGACTGACCAAAGGGCAGCCTGGCTTGACCAGATGCTAAGAACTTAAGTCTGAAAAATGAATGCCTTGTGGCTGCAGTGACCAAGGCCTGGGAGAGACAGAGAAAAGGAGGTGGGGGGTCTCAGGTGGGCAACTCCATGTCTCTGATCCACTCTGGTCCTGGGTGGAATTTCTGCTATATAACTTGTGTCTGATTGGAGCTAGACTTCAGTCTGGATGCCCAGAGTACTAGGGTCAGCATGAAGGACCAGTCTGGATGGCAGATTTTTGGTGTGTGTATATGTACAATCATACATTATGTATACACATGTGTTACATGCATGTGGGGGCCAGAGGTCAAAATTGGGTGTCTTCCTCAATCACTTTTTGCCTTGATTTTTAAGACAGTATCTCCCACTGAATCCAGAGCTTCTTCAATCTGTTAGTCTGGCTGGTCAGCAAGCCACAGGTAATCACCTGTCTCCATCAGGGTTAGAAGCATGCACCATCATGCCTGATTTTTTTTAACATTGGCTCTAGGGATTATAACATAAATCCACATGCTTGCAGGGTTTGCTGGTTAGTTTTTACTGTCAATTTGACATAGCCAACTACAGTCACCTCAATGGAGAGGTTCAATTAAGCAATTCTCCAGAACAGGTTGGCCTGTGGGCATGTCTATGGGGAATTCTCTTGCTTGTTAATGGATGTAAGAAGACCCAGTCTACTGTGAGTGGTACCATTCCCTGTTTGGGGGCCCTGTTCTAGATAGCAGAGGGGTTCAGTTGCAAGCAGGCACCATTCTGACTCCCCAGGCACAGGACCAGGCATGCTTGTGTTTCTGCCAACTTTAGGTACTGCTGATACTGTTTGACACTGTTGACCCTTGACCAGGTGGGAAGAGCCCAGTATTCAGCCTAGTGCTGGGGCCAGATTGTTTATGGGCTGGGTGGAGCAATGCAGTTCACCTACACAGAGCAAGGTCCCCTTGAGGTCATCTGGGGAAGACTGAGTATCCCTCAGCTATCCAAGAGGCCATTCATGCCGAAGTCATTGCTAACCCAGCAGATGGGCAGAGATACACACCCCGCTGCATATGCCAGCTCAGAATGACTGACAGCTTAAAGGTACCCAGGGATGCTGCAATGGAAAGTCTGAGTGTAGATGATGTTCTCAGAAGAGCAAGGGTCCCTCAGCTGTGTGCTGATCTCAAGGTGCCAGAGGGTGCACACTGCCTGCTTGCTTTTTTTCTTTCTTTTCTTTTTTTGAAACAGGCTCTCACTGTGCAACTCCGAGGGCCATCTCTTTTTATTAAAAGTACATTATTCATTCACGGGGGTGGTGGGGTGTACATGAAGGCAGCACCCAGAGAAGATATAGTACCTCCCAGATGTGGAAATGGTAAGAAAACTGGGAGAAGTGGTTGGCAATATATGTAGTTGCCCAGATTGCACAGAACCCTGGGTTCCTCCCCAGCACTGCATAAGCCAGATGTGGTAGTATGTGTTTGCAATACCGGCATTGAATGCGTGGAGGCAGAAGGAAGGATCAGAAGTTCAAGGTCTTCATAGAGACTTTGAGGTCAGCTTGAGCTATGTGAGACTGTCTCAAAAACAAAGGAATGCTGGAAGCTAGCCTTTCATGGAGTTCAAGTACTGTGTTTGTTTATTTTATCCAGATAGTTCTAGAAAACAAGTTCATGATTCCTCATTGTATGGATGGAAAAAGAGAGGCTAGAATGGATATCTGACCAACCTGGGGTCCCACTGCTGGTGAGCTGCAGAATCAAGTGTTCTCAGTGTGGCTGTCTGTCCATACACAGATGTCCTTAACTACTGTTCTGTTCACTCCATAAGGCACTCAGGACATTGAATGTGTTCAGGAAAGGCAAATGTATTGTTTAAAATGCTGACAGGGACCATTTGCACAATTCCTGTTAATAGCATGGTCGTTATTCTTGCCCGTTTGCAAAGGGGAAGTCAACAGCTAGGTAGGTAGGTAGGTAGGGTGCTCATCTAGAATGCATGAAGCCCCGAGTTTGATCACCAGCACTGCAGGAAAACCAGGTATGGCATTGCATGTGGTAATCCTAGCACTCAGGAGAGCAAGCGAGAGGATCAGAAGTTCATGGTCCTCATTGGCCATGTAGTGAGTTCTAGGCTACCGTGGGGTACTTATCTTGAGACCTGTCTGAAGGAGTTGGGGAGGAGGCAGGAAAGGACATCAAGGCTCGGGGAGACACACTACTCATGCAGGCTGATGTCACTGGATCTTGACACTCACTCCAGAGCCTGTGTCTTCCCAGACTCCTTTTCTGCTTCGCTCCCTACCAGAGCAGCTGGGGCTCTCTTCACCTCTCTTGTTCCCTGTGACCTGCTGGCTTCCTGCAGTCAGAGTGGGGAATGCTGATGAACTCACCATCCATGATGGTCCAGTCCAGTACTCCTGTGCTGGCCAGGCTGGGAGTCCAGGTTGGGCTGAGTGTTTCTGGGCGTGAGGCAGGATAGAGAGGTCTTTGATGGAGACTTGGAGCTGTGCCCTGCTTTCTAGTATAGACCACCTGTGCCCCGGCTCTCACATGCCTGTAGATGGTGCTGGGCTCAGATTGGCCTAGTACCACTTACAGTGTTGGGAAAGATGCTTCACTGCCCATGGGCACCTCTAGAGCACCCAGAGCATTCAGAAACCCAGTGCCCTACAGATTGCCATTTGAGCATCCCTGTCTAGTTATTACACCTGCCTGACCATCTGTATTGCCCTGCTTTCCAGAGGGTGATTAAAATCCAAATGCATGGGCCACTGATGGCCTGTGGGTGGGGTGTGTTTGGCTCACACTCAGGCCCACAGGGAGCAGGAATGCTCTGATAGAAGTGGGCCCAGAGGCCCTTTGATTTCTATCAAGGTAGGAGCTGCCTGAACAGGCAGGGGTAATAATGGCATAGACTTGGGGCTTGGAAATGGCAGGAAGAGAGAGCCAGAGCAGAAGTTCATACTGTGGGTCCCACTGTGCTAGCCCAGCGCCTGGGAGGATTCCATAACATACTCTAGTGTGGTGGGGCTGTACCAGGGTCTGTCAAGCTCCGTCCCTTCTGTCAGTGCTCCTGAGGGAGCACTGGACCAGGGAGACCCGAGCTGACAGGGCTGTACAAGAAGACCAAGAGGAGTGAACTAGAGACACAAGGAAATGCTACACTCGGGAGCGTCAGTCCCTCGGTCTGCCCACCAGCCAGTCATTCACCAAATGCACACTTAAAGCAACCCACCCCCTTCCTCACCCATCGGCTTGCCCCCACTCATCAACACACCTGTCCACTCACCCTCCCAACCATCCACTAATCTGCTTATTTTCCCACCCATTCCTACCACCTATTTATCCATCCATCCATCCATCCATCCACCCACCCATCCATCCACTCACTACCCACTCATCCACCCATCCATCCATCCATCCATCCACCCACCCATCCATCCACTCACCTACCCACTCATCCACCCACCAATCCACCCACCCACCCACCCACCATCCATCCATATGCCCATTTTTTCCATCCATCTACCAACTCACACATCTGCCCATTTTCTTTCCTTATACCCACTCGCTCATCTCCCCTGCCCATCCATTGAGCTGATGTGTTTATTTCTGTTGGCTTCTATGTTATTGCCATTTTCCATCCAGGTTGTTTCTCAGGATAGTCTCTGCCATACCATACCAGCCTTTCCTCCTCCTTCCCTGTTCTTGCCCCAAATGCTAGGATTGCAAGTGTGAGCCACCATGCTCGACATTCCCTCACTTTTTTCGGTCTCTATTCTCTTTCTCTCTTCCTCCCTGTCCCTCTGTCTCTTAGACATATGCAGGACCGTGTGTGTGTGCGTGTGCGTGTGTGTGTGTGTGTGTGTGTGTGTGTGTGTATGTGTGTGTTTTGGAAAGTGACTCCATGGTAAAAGGCATTAGTTGCCAAGCCTCATAGCTGGATTCCCAGGACCCACATGGTAGAATGCACACACACACACACACACACACACACACACACACACACACTGATACTGGCTCCTAGCCCTCTAGACTACTTTCCTGTAAGTCATCTTGTCCCTCTTTGTGACTTACTTGGAGACTTCAGGCTCCTGTACCCGAGTCATGGCTGCTTCTAATTCCCGATGCCTTTCTTAAAGCTTAATGTGAAGATGTGGCTCAGAGCATTTTTCTTAAGGAGTTGCTAGTGAATGTCTGGTGTTAGTCTAGGGTAGGGGAAGAGAGGGTTGCATGTGATATGGCCAAACAAGGATAGGATTGATTCCTAGGGCTGATGCCATGGGAACAAGCCATTTGACAAAGACTCTCTCTGTGTCTTTGTTTGCCATGAAATGTCATATAAAGTTATCTGTATGGCGCAGTGCCCCGAGAGATGCTCCTGTGGTACCTGGCATGTGGTTGGTCAGTAGATGATGGTCCTCTTTCCCTCTCTTCACATCCATTGATGTGAGGATGCCTCAGGACCACCTTGTTTAGATGGACCCAGCAGAGCCACACATACTTATTGAGAACAAGGTCACCAAAGCCAGGACAAGGCAGGTGAACAGCAAAAGCCAGCTTCTGGTTTGGGGTTCCTGTTCTCTCCTGGCTCATTCCATGGGTCACTGAGTCCCAAGTCTCCAGACAAGGACAATATAAAAGATAAGCCACTGAGCTGCAGGCCGGCAACACATCAGGTGCCTTGCTGTGGCCTGTTTACTTGGGCTCTATAGCTGAGAGACCAGATGATTAACTTTTAACACAAGGTCGGCTGAGCACAAGGAGATGCCAGGAGGTGAGCCACAGCAGGCTGGACTCCAGGGAGGCTGTGTGATGCTGGGGGCCACAGTCATTTCGTCAACTGAATTCCCAACACTGTCTCCCCATCTGCGTTTATTACCTATTAAATAATTATCTCATTTGGAAAGTGTTTCTTAATCTAGGGCAGACTCTAACCCTGGGGCCAAGGTTTTGCAATTGTGCTGTCTCCTGCCTGAGCGAACCAGGCTGGGGCGGGACTGAGATGTGCTTGTCCTGGCGAGGAGCCTAATCCTAAACCAGGTCTCTGGAAGCACCTCAGGGCTGGACATGTCTTTCTGCTCCTAAGATGTCCTGGCTAAGAGATTCATCACCAAGATCCGATCTTCTCTCTCCCCTCCCTTCCCCTCCCCTCCTCCCCTTTCCTCCTCTCCCCCCCTTTCCTCTCCTCTCCTCTCCCCTCCCCTCCTCTCCTTTAATTGAGTCTTATGTGGCCTAGAGTAGACTGAAATGTAACCCAAGGATGACCTTATACTTTGGATTCTCCTGTTTCTCAAGTGCTGGGATTATAGTCGTTAGCCCTTTCTTGTCTCATATAGCCAAGGCTGGCTCCAAATTCTTTACTTAGCTGAGGAGAAACTTCTGGCCCTCCTTCCCCTGTGCTGAGGTTACAAGCATGCACACTCATGCCTGGCTTATCAGATGTTGGGGATTGAACCTAGAGCTTCAGGAATGCTGGGTAGGCACTGGAACACCTGAGCCACATCCCGGCTCAGGACTTTCTTCAGTAGACTTCTGAAGGACACTGTCAGGGCACTGATATTGGTGGCATTTACTCTTGTCCGGAACTTGACCACAGAGTTCCCCAAATACCTGTGGATGGATGAGAGATGGCAGGCCTGGCCTTCTGCAGAGTGGAAGCCGGGGCAGCTATCATTTCTGTCTTATGCCGTCAATGGCATCCACACTGACCCTTTCCTTTGTAGGACTTGGAAGAAGGAAGCTGTGTTGAATGAGCACGGCTCAGCCTTACAGTGCCCCACATACATGGCATTCCCTTTCTGTCACTAGAAAGGTTTGGGAGGACCTGAGGAGCTGGTTCAGTAGGAAAAGGCACTGCCACCAAGTCCAAGGACCTGAGTCAGACTCAGGACCCGTATGAACCTGAAGGAAGAGAGCCCCAACCTTCTGGTTGTCCTCCAACCTCCATACCGCCTCCCTTTCAAAGAAATGAGTGCAGTATCATAAAATTTCCTTTGTAACACACCCATCTTTTATTCCAGCACTTGGGGGCTGATACAGGAAGAGCGGGATTTCTGCAAGTTTGAGGCCAGGTTGGGCTATATTCAGAGCGAGTTCCGGGTCAGCCAGGGCTATGGAGTGAAACCCCGTCTAAAAGGAGAGCAGCAGAGCTAGCCCTGCCCCTCATCAGTTGTAGCACTCCGGAGTGTGGCCCGATGTCATGCCTGGGCAGCACAGTAGAGCTGGTCATGAAGGTGTAGGTCTGAGTGAACTTGCCGAGGTAATGCAGGAGAGCTCACCCTGGTGGTGAGGACAGGGGAGAGCTGGTAGGCTGACCAACCCTGCCCAGGCCCAGAACAACAGTTATGGGTTGACCCACCACCCCAATATCCACCCCATCTGTGACCTGCTGGGGCACATGAAGGGTCGGGTCCTGCAGACCCAAAACTGCAGGACTTCCACAGCACAGGACAGGAGCAGTGAGGGCCCAGTATCAATAGTGCAGCAGAAACCAGAGGCCTCACACCAAAGATAGAGACAAAAGCGGTCACTATGTGACTCACTGAGTCACACTACAGCTTCCATGATGCGATCTCCCCGTTTTCCCCCTCCCCCCTTTTTTCTCTTAAATTTTATTGGAGGGGGAGCTGCAAGGGCAGAGGGCGGATACGCAGAGATGGGAAATGAATGGGATTGAGGTGCATGATGAGAAAGACAAAAAAAAATTTTCTTTAAAAGTTAAAAAAAGAGAGCTTCGTGCAGCCTGCCCAACACTCATCCAGCAAGCCTTATGACCTAAGCTCTCTATTCAGAATGACCTAAGGTTAGAGAGAAAACCCCAAGGAGTCATCCTGTGATCTCCATATCATACCTCACATGCCCTCATCACACACGTTGATCATAAGCAAAATTAAATTTGAAAGTGATTTTAAGTTTTATGGACTTTGTAGCACTCATGCAAATGGTACTGAACACACAGAAACACACTCTTTGCCCATCATCTACTCCTGGAATTTATAAGGTCCCAGCTTACCTAACAGATCTGTACATCTCCAGACTTCCTCTCTCAAGCTGGATGCACTTTAGCTGGCTGCCAGTATCCTTTTCAGAAGCTCCAAGAGCCCCTATAGAGTTCATGCTCTGTAACATTCTGGGAGTAGAACCTGAGCAGGAGCTAAAGTGGCTTGGCTGCCATCAGGACCGCTGTGTAGAAGGGGCTGGTTTGAAGGATAATGGCAGAACATCATAGGACACGCCCCTACTCCACACCCCCAGCCCGGAATAGCATTTCAAGCACCTGTTGGTTAACTTGGTCACTTGTTCACTCTGGAGAAGGCATCTGTGCAGGAAAAGCATGTGTAAGCCAGGCTCATTACGGGAGCCTGGTCCTGGCTTTATTGTCAACAGGGAACTGTAGAAGGGTCTAGAACACTGAGGGGCAGCACAAGTGAGAGATTCCACGGGGTGAGTCTGGCTCAGCCATCTGGACCATTCCACTTCACATGGTAGGGTTAGTGTACCTGCCCACGGGATTGAGAGATTCAGATAAGTCCCCACGGCTTCGGTACAACCCCTGTCTGCAACTGTGAAGGGAAAATGGATTGAGGAAGCTGAGGCCAGCTACCTCCAGACTCTAAAGGAGCTCCCTCCACAGTGGCCAATCATTCTGCAATCACAGGGTTTATTTCAGCTGCTCTATCGTAGAGGCCTCCTTATTTATCCATTTACAAGATGGGGAATCCAAGGGCCCCGATGCCCCATCAGAAAGACTGAGGGGAAAACCCTAAATTCCATAAGAGCTGCCTGTCCTCTTGAAACTGGGTCCTGAACAAGCCATGTGGTGTCTGTTGGGAGAAGCCTGGCAGGGTTCTGGTGGCTCTGTGGAAACACCTGTGGTGACCTTGCCATTGACCAGGACTTCTGTCCCTGGGTGCTGGCGAGCAGGAGATAGGAGGTCTTTTTTGTTTTTTCATTTGTTGTTATTGTTGTTTGTTTTTTAAAAGATTTATTTATTATGTATACAGTATACAGAAGAGGGTACCAGATGTCATCATAGATGGTTGTGAGCCACCATGTGGTTGCCGAGAATTGAACTCAGGACCTCTGGAAGAACAGTCAGTGCTCTTAACCTCTGAGCCATCTCTCCAGCCTGGGATAGGAGGTCTTAAGGCTGGCCTCTCAGGTGTAGAGGTCAGGGGACAAGCTGCAATGTGCTTTTGAGATGTGGGCTCTTGTTTATTATTGTGTATGCCAGCACATTGCCCTGTGAGTCTCTGGGTGCTCTCTTGTTTCTGCTTCCCATTTGCTATAGGAAACAGGCATGAAACTTCCACATCTGGCCTTCTGTGGGTTCTGGGGATTTGAACTCAGGTCCTTACACTTGCAGGGCAAGCGATTAACCCAGCACCTCCCCAGCATCTTTTACTCACTTTCAAACAAAAAGAAGTGAGTCTAGGCTATGCTTGACCTCCTAAGTGTTTGGATGTAGGTGGTTCATTCATTGTCATAGTAAGAATGAGTTCCTCAAAGCTGGATCGTTTCCTCTGCCTTCCTGACCTCTCCAGGCCTGGGCCTGCTGAGCCAAGCCCCTTTGTTAAAACAGATGAAAAAGGCATCCCTGTGCTCGACCTGCAGGCCATGGGCCACCCGCTGAGGAGAGGTGTCTGGTAAGCACTGGGTTTGTCTAGCTGGCTCCCCTCCTGGATTCATTACCACCTGACCGAGGGGAACTGCAGAGCTGAGCCTGACTATCTGCCGGCGCTGGCTGCTCGGCAGATTTCAATGAAGACGATCGCTTGTCATTTTTTATTAATGAGCAAGTGCCTGATTCATTATACATCTGAGGAATGAGTCACCCCAGATGGGGAGGAGGGACACAGAAGTTTGCAGCCGCCAAGGAAGGGGTGACACTGTCTCCACGTGGGAGTCTTGAATTCCTGTTGCTTCCCAGTGCAAACAAGCAAGCTGAAGAAGTATCTGCTGGGATAGGCAAGCAAAGCTCCGAGGATCTGCTGCTGCAGAGATGGGTGACCTTCTGACACAAAGACACTGACCCTTGTCATCTGCACAGCTCATATATCAGAGCTGCACGGTTGAGTTAAAAAACGAAACAACACAAAGCTAGAGAGAGGACTCAGTGGCTAGAGTTTGCTGCTCAAGCCTGGGCCAGAGTTCAGATCCCCAGCGCCCACCGAAAGTGCCAGCTGGGTGGGTGCATGCCTGTAATCTTAGAGCTAAAGAGATAGGCGGACTGGCCAGTCTAGCCAATGGGAGAGCTCCAGGCTCAATGAGAGACATCGACTCAAAAAATACGGTGGAGAAGAGGTTAATTTAGGAAGACACCTGATAGTACACACACACACACACACACACACACACACACACACACACACACACACACACACACACGATTCCAAACATCCCTGTATTCTCATCTGTACACTATTCAGGCTCCTGTGTATTATTCAGAGAGTTAGAAGCCCTCTCTATTTGTCCACCCTGAGCAGAACACTTAATACACAGGTGTGTGTGTGCATGTGTGTGTGTGAGTGCGTGAGTGTGTGTTCTACCATGTGGGTTCTGGGGATCCAGCTAGGAGACTGGGTAACAAGCTCCTTTTACCCACAGAGACACTTTCCCAGCCTCATGGAACATGTTTTCGAAGACCAGTGGACGGAATGGTGGCTGGTGGCTGCTCTACCTTTTATTATTATTATTATTATTATTATTATTATTATTATTATCTTTTAATGGTGCAATCAGAGCCTCCTCTTTCCTGGACATATCCTCACCTGACCTCTTTGGTTCCATGGCTCATCATGGCCCTTCTGTTTTTATGACCATAGGCCATTTTTCTACATGGGCCTGACTTGAGCAATGTCTAGCTCATGGTGTTACACTCAAATACTTAAGTGCTCCATCTACATAATAACTGGTTCTGTATTATTTGGGTAATGATGTATATATATATATATATAGTACATATACATGTATGTGTGTGTGCATGTGTATGTACATGTGTTCATATAAAGGTCAGAAAACCATCTTAGCTATTATTCCTCGGGTGACATTCACCTTGTCAGGCCTCTTTGACTTTCCAAGTGGGCTGCACTGTCGAGCCAATGAGCCCCAAGGACCTGCCTCTTGCTTCCTCTCGAGCAAGCGCTCTGTCTTAGTTTCTGTTTCTATTGGTGCAATAGAACACAGGACCAGAACCTGGGGAGAAGAGAGAGTTTATTTAATCTTACACTTCCAGGTAACAGCCCGTTATTCTGAGAAGTCGGGGCTGGAATCTGGAGGCAGGAGCTGATGCAGAGTTCCATGAAGGCATTACTGACTTGCTCAGCATGCTTTCTTATAAAACTTTAGCCCCCTGCCCTTCGGCCCAGAGATGACACCATCCACAGTGGGCTGGACTCTCCCACATCAACCATCTAGCAAGGACCTGTACCACAGGCTTGTCCACAGGCCAACCTAGTGCACATTTTCTGAGTTCCCTTTCCAGGTAACTCTAGCTTGTGTGGAGCTGATACACAGGTGTGCATTACCACACCTGACTTTTTCATATGGGTTCTTGGCATCAAACTCAGGTCCTAACATTCGTGCGTCAAGACCCCAGCTCCCTGGTATTAAGTTGAGACTCAGAGTGCAATCAGCCACACTGAAGTATCTTGTGACCTGACCTGGAAACTTACCCATACTGCATTGTTTTTATAGGAGAAGTAAGTGCCATTGCATTCTAAATCATGATTTATAAAACATCAGACTTCAAGGAAAGCTGGTTTGTGACAAGGGACAGGTTGAATTCGAAGTAAAATAAAGAGTCAAATGGTAATGGCCCAGATAAGGCAAGCATTGGGAGGCCATGAGAGGGAGAGACTGAGAAGGGGCCAAGGGAAGGTGTGGCCTAGGGGTGAAGCCAAGTGATGGGCAGGGCCTGGCTGGGTGGGATGGCGTTCTTGTGGGCCTCTGAGAATGAGGAAGGAGGCCAGTTTGGCTGTGAAATGGCCTGTGTACGTGGAGCAGCAGGAGAGCCAGAGAGGCTTCCACTGCAGCAGTGGGCAGGCCTGCATGCTCTTCCTGGGGCTTTGGTGGCAGCAGAGAGGATTCTGGGTATAGAAGGCCTACTTTGAGCCTGTGGGAGGAGCCCCTGAGAGGGCAGGCACGGGGATGCTGTTGCCCCAGTGGTCCTCCTGAGGACTAATTTTGGTATCTGGCATGTCTGCCCATCTTTGTGCCAACCTACTGTCTCTTCATTGAGCTCTCCAGGACCCAAGTCTGTGCCGGATCCATTCACACCAGCTTCAGGCTGGGGAGTCCTGTCCTATGCAGAACCAGGGTGTCTTGAGGCCCAGTAATGGGACTCAGCCATCCCAGAGGGTGGCTCCTACCTTGCTTGCCTGAGATGGCCTTGGACATGGCTTGACTTTTTTCTCTGGGGAGATACCCAGAATTCACACAGAGGGATTTCTTTGCACGACCCCAAGCTGTCCAAAGACAGACAGCTCTGAATTGTTACTCTGGGCAGGTGCCTGAGCTAGCTGTCATTTTGAGAAGGTATGTCTCTGAGACTGATGGGGTCACAGAGAGCCCTTGCTGTGAGACCTTACTTTATAAAACTTACATGTATTTGTTATTTATATGGTGGCGCACACGTGTACCGTGGTGTGGAGGCCAGAGGCCAGAGTCATTTCTCCCTTTTCACCATGTGGGTCCTTAGGTCCTTACCCTCTGTCCCATCTTGTAAAATCTCCTTCTGACTCAGACATTTCCCAAAGGACTCTGTAAGTGGCAGCGGGGTGGGTGCACTAGATTCGTGAAAGTTAGACCTCTGGTGGCCATGGACCTTCCATGGAGCCAGGTTTCCTGGGAAGCTGCTGTGCAGATGGCTTCTAGGCCAGTTCATGACTGTCTTGCCCACCTCCCCCTCATTGTCACGTGCTCACTACAAAGGGAAGGGACAGAGGCCCCCTGACCTGCCAGCCTCTCTCCCAAAGGGGCCTCTCTCTCCCTGGGAGGCAGGGCGTTTGCTTCCCACCATGTCATTCCAGGTTCTACCACCCAAGAAGGAATCTGCGTTTTCACTTGGCTGAGGTGGGTGCTTTGGAGTTGGGATTTTTGTGTAACACACCAAGGCAGACCCTTTGACCCCTTTGCACAGCCCTGAAGCAAAGCCTGACCTGGCTGTCCCTCCACCTGATCTGGCCTGGGAGCCACAGTGAATCACTCCTATTCCAGCTGCTGCTGTGTAATAGCCAGGAGCCCCTACCTAGGCTCTAGGCCTTATACATACAGCTCCGACTGCGTCAGAGATCAGATCCCTTTCTGGATCCCAGATGTCGTCGTCAAAGGAAGCATAAAATGATGATCAAGCAGGCTATTTCCAGCCCAGAGCCCTGTGCCTCGGGCAGGACAGCTGGAACTGAGCTGGAGATGTACTTGGTGTTGATAGAGCATTGTCCCTGTTCCTTATGAGAGATGGCCACCAGTTTCCCAGAGTGTGTGTGTGTGTGTGTGTGTGTGTGTGTGTGTGTGTGTGTGTGTGTTTGTGTACATCTGTCCATCCCTGCATGTGTGTGTTTCTGTCTGGATGTCTGTGTATGTTCCTGTGTATGAATATGTGTGTCTCGATGTATATGTATGTACATGTGTGTCTGTGTGTGTGTCCATGTCTATACGTGTATTACATGTTACATGTATATGTTCATGTGGGCATGTGCATGTGTGCATAGAAATGCCTTTCTCAGTAGCTTTCCATCATGCTTTTGTTTGTTTCTGTGTTTTTTAAGACAGTGTCTCTCATTTTCTTGGATCTGAACAATTCCAGTAGTCTGTCTGGCCAGGGAGCCCCGGGGACTATCCTGCCTCCTCTTCCCCAGGGTTGAGATCACAAACATGTACCACCATGCCTGGCAGTTTTCTTTTAACCTGAGTCCTAGGACTCAGACTCAGGTTCTCATGCTTGCAAGGTGTGACACTTTTCTCACTGAGCCAACCTTACCAGAGTCCTGGCTGCTTTTATGATTTACAAAGGAACTCGCTTACTCTTACGTCCTTTGTAGGAAGTATGTCTCATGTTACAGATACCGATGGAGTGTCTCACATGGCAGGGCTCAGATTTGATCATAGTCAGAAAGTTTCTGGCTGTGTCCTTGTCTGCCATACTTGAACTTGCTGCTGATCTGATTTTTTTCCATATTTTTGATGCCTTGAGGTAGAAATGGAATAGGATACAAATAGTCATTGGTGAGTCAGGCATGTTGGTACATGTCTCCAATCCTGGCACTTCAGAGACAGACAGGAAGATCGGGAGTTCAAGACATCAGCTCTGCTGTGTATTCAATTTGAGGTCTGTGTCATCCCACCCCCACAGAAGAAAATCAAAGGTATAGAAAAGGATGAAAAAGACCATGATGTGTAGCAGAGGAGGGTTTTGAACTCCTGGGAAGACCAGGGCAGGAGATTCCTGGTGGACCAGTCTAGACAAAATGACAAGTTCTAGATTCAAAGTGAGACCCTGTCTCAACAATAAAGTAGAAAAGGGCTGGAGAGATGCTCAGAGGCTGAGAAGTCTACTGCTCTTATCAACAGCCTGAGTACAGTGCCCAGTATCTGTGCTGGACAGCTCACAGCTGCCACCAACTGCAGCTCCAGGGACTCGGACGCCTTCTTCTGATGTCCATGGGGACCTACACCCTTTTCTATATACCCAGACAGACACAGATACACACAAACAAATAAAATAAATCTTTCAAAAACAAAACTGAAGTCCAAGGTGAAAAGTTACCAAAGAAGACACTGAGCATCAGCCTCTGGCCTCCATCTGCATGCACACATATGTGTACACATACCTGTACAGACATATGCACACAAGTCAGGGGCGGTGACCTTGCCCACTCATGGATCTTCTATAGCCTTGCTCTGCGCTGGAGGGAAGTCCTTCTCCATTCTTGGACCTCAGTTTCTGTAAGCTTTCTGTCCCTAATGTCCACTAAGTTCCCACCCAGGTTCCTCTCTCTCTCATAGGATGGAGAGTCAAGAACTCCATCCTCTGTGCCTAGCCCTATTTCTTGACTCTTGTGTTGGGCTCAGCGCTGTCTCAGGAAGCTTTTCCCCTACTGGAGGCTGGAGGTGGTCAGCTGGCTCAGAGCCTGTAGCTGGAGGCATGTGGGACCTGTGTCCTGCCAGCAGTGTCCTTCAGATGCAACCTAACAGTGATTCCGGTGCTTCCCCTCCCTGCCTGCCATATCCCTCCCATGTTGGGTGAGCAAGAGAAGAACATTATTTTTTTTCTTGAGATTATCCAAGTGTGAGGAGGCAATGGCTGTGTTTGTACAGGTTTGCCCAGGCCTTGTTCACTCCAACTTAGAAGGCAGGCAGGGGGAGCTGTGTGGACTGGGTGCTCTGGAGTCAAAGGAAGCTGCAGAGGGGAAAACCTTCTAGGACACTGAGATTGAGAGGGTGGAGTGGAGGCCTCAAAGAGAAACCTAAAGCAAGAAAGTTAAGTGACATTGTGCTCCGGTGCCAGGGAAGGATATGGAGGGCGGTTGGCATGGTTCCACACTGCAGGTGGGTCCTCTGCTCCTTGAACTCTCAGGGTGCTGGGGGAGAGCTTTGAATCTTTTGAGCCTGGCAGAGCCCGGCTTCTAAGCACCACAGCTTTACCATCTCAATCCCCTGGTGGTCTGAGCAGCCAGGAGGGCTTGCAGACAGGAATCTTTATTGTCTGTCTCAAGCCAGGGCTCCAAGTTCCTTAGAAAACCATGTGTGTTAAAACTGAGCATCCCCGGGGACGGTGCTGTGTGCACATGCGGAATGAATTGGGAAAAAAGTTCAGAGACAAGGAAACTAAGTCACACTGACAGAAATGTTCTAGAGATGGAAAACTGAAAGGATTCTTGTAACATCCTTTGGAGTCTTCTTCCCCTTTGGACTTTTGGAAAGAAGTTCAGTCCTGCTTTCAGGGCCCCGAGGGGCCTAAAAGTGGAGGGTGTTGTTTCTTTGGGAAGGTGATATGCTAGTAAGTTATTGTGAGTTTTTTCCCTGGTGCAATGGGAACCCCATCTGTTTGTGGGGTGAGCAAGCAGGGGCAGCAGTGTCCTCCCCTCCCACAATGTGCAGGCCATTTAGAAAAGCTAGGCAAGGAGGTTAGACCTTCCTGCTGGACGCCACGCCAAGTCAGGTTGTGTCTGTGAGAAGAAAAAGGTTGAAGAAGGATGTCTGGAGCTCACAGGTATAAGATGATGGAGAAATGGGGTTGACAGCTAGACACGGTTACATATAAAGGTTCCGGACAGAAGCACCCCTTCAAATCTCTGTGGAAATGGAAGGAAGATGTCAACTCCTAGGAAGAGAGAAAGGTCACTGTCCCCGGAGCCTGGCAGGGAGTAGTAGGCTTGACATTAGAGACCAGCAGGGTTGGGATCTTTGTCTATCCTTAAGGGAAGGATGTGACTGAGTGGTTGTGTGGTAACAGGACTGAAGAGCCAAGCTCTGAAGATGGGAGGGGACTGCTCTTGGTGTGACTGGAGATGTCTGTGGTCAGGGGCTGTTCTCTGGGGCCATAGCTGGGCACAAACTGCTACTTGGTATCATGGACACAGATCTGTCTTGGCACTTTGTGGTTTTTAAACAAATCATGGTCGTACACCTTTTCAACAATTTAGGTTTTTTTTTTCTTCCTCTCCCTTTAGCCAGTCTCATCACAAACTTTTGAAGCATGAAATGAATTTTGCTGGGCCCCGCCAATAGGATCCTTTCTGCAGATAATGGATTTGATGAAATGGCTATAATCTTCCTAGTAATGAGTGAAAGTTACGCCCTCCAGTTGGGCCCAGCATCCCTTTTCCTGATTTATGATAGATGGGTTAAAATAGTAAACTGATAGCAGTTGCGAAAATCTCCATCAATCACCAAGGTGTGTTGCTTAAACTGTAGGAAGGTTTCTAGATGTGAGCTGCTGGGAGCCAGTGAGGGAACAATTGGCAGCCCCGGAGCCATAAAGCACAGTAAAAGGAAATCTGGGGATTTGTATTCTGGACACAGAGTTGTGAACTGCTCAGGCAACTTAAGAAAGGAAAACTATACCAAGCAAAACTGTGCCCCAAGGGCAGAAGATGTCCCCTTCTTGGGCTCTAGACTAACAGTCTCTCACAGCTCCTTCTTGGTCCCAGAGTATTTTGCAAATCTTTCTAGAGTTTTTCATTTCTATCATGTGTGAAGATGTTGCGCTAGGGGCTTTGGCTGCATGCTGCCCTTTCCCTAGACCTGAGATCAGTTTATAACATTCATTTCAATGGTTCACAGCCGCTGTTATTCCAGCTCCAGGGAATTCTGTATCCTTCTCAGTTCTCCACGGGTGCACATGGACACTTGATTTTGAAAAATGTTGCCTTAACACGTGGCAATAAATACTTTGATTTGTGTGTATTTTAGGGGGATAGATTTGGGTTTTTAGTTTGTTTGTTTTGGTTTGGTTGCTGTGTTGTTATTGAAATGGGTTTTCACTGTGTCAGAGGCTCATCGAGATCTGCCTGCCTCTGTCTGCTGAGTGGTGAGATTAAAGGTATGTACCACTACCCACATCTAGCAATACATTTTAAAGAAGTCAGTCAGAAATATAAGAGAGGGTTGGAGCACAATCCCTCAGATGTAAGCTAGGGAGATAGCTCAATCAGTAAAATACTTGCTGTGTAAGGAAGGATTCAACCCAAGTTAAGATCCCTAGGTCCCACCTAAAACGCCAGCAGCAAGATCCTGTAATCCTAGCACTCAGGAGGTGGAGACAGGCAGATCTTTGGAGTTGGTGGCTGTCTAGCCTACCTGAGCCTGAACCACTAATTCATCGAGGTTTGGATTCTGTGAGAGATCCTGTTCAAAGAATAAAATGAAGACAGCATGATCTCTAGCTTCCATGAAATCACACATATGTGTATAGATGCAGAGCATGCGTGCATGTGTGTGTGTGCGCACACACACACACACACACACACACACACACACACAGCCCTCAAGTTTAATTCTTTCTGTAAACACCAAAGTTCTTAGGAGTAAAAATAATGCAAACCCCAGCAATGCTCCCCTGGAATCATGCAAGGCTGCATAAGTAATTTCCTGGGTACCATCTTCATGTAGTGTTTGTTCAAAAGAAAACATTTTTTTTTTTTATTGGATGGATGGATGGATGGCAAAAGCCCTTACAGGATACTGTCTAGTATCTAATCACCACCCCATTTTGCAAGTAGAGAAATTAAGTCCTGGGAGAATACAACAACTTAGCTCAGAGCTCATGGATGGGAAGACTTGAGAGGAAGGTCCAGGCTGTGTCCTTGTCTGCCATACTTGAACTTGACCAGTACCCCTGACTCACACTGACCTGACATTGGAGTTGACAGCCTTTGACACTGGTGAGATTGGGTGTGCTAGGATCCTTCAAGAATCTTTGCCATGTGCCAACCCTGCTCCTACCAGGGCATGTACCCTGACTCTCAGGCAGAGCTCAACCCCTTAGGCATGGCCATTGCTCCTACCATTCCGTGCATGTGATTTTCCACAAGTCTCAGAACTGAGACCCGGGGTCTGTCTCTCTGTGACATAGAGCACTTAAGCTATGGAGCCCACCAAAAGCAAGAAGCTCTACCTGTAACCTCGTGGAAACCTCTAGTTAAGGAGACCATCATGGACTGCCATCTCAGGACCACCCTGCACAGAAACCAAGGCAGAACTTGAGACTTGTGACAAATCAGTTGCAGACACCAAGGGTCAACCTCAGATGCCCAGCTTGAGGCAGGTGAATCCCACAAGTCAGATAGAGCACTTGGAAAGACCCATGGATTTGTGAATCTGTAGATCAGAAGAGGTCTGCCACTCAGCACTGGCTTCTTTGGCCAGGACAGCAGTGTCCACAGGCACTGCCTTCAAACAGCCAAGCCAACGCTGCACTGGGGCCAGCCCAAGCCATGGCTTCCTCATAAAGGCTGGAAGACGAAGAGCTGGTAGAGTGTGCCTGTGTGTTTCAGCATCCTGTGATTAAACATGCAACAAAGGCAGCTTGGAGATGGGAGGGGCACGTTTCATTTTGCAAATCTATCGTTCAGGGAGGTCAGAGCAGAAACCATGGAGGTTATTGGCTGGTTCACTGGCCCATGCTCCGCCAGCTTTCTTGGATAGCCCAGGCCTATCTACCTAGAGAAGGTGCTGCCCACAGTGGGCTGGGCCCGCCAACATCAGTTACCAGTCAGGATAATCTCTCACAGACATGACCACAGGCCAATCTGATGGAGGCCATTCCTCAGCTGAGGTTTCTTCATTTCAGGTGATTGTAGCTTGTGTCACTTTAAAAATAAAAACTAAGCAGGATACCATGCTAGCATGAGGACCTTAGATCCTGTCCCTAACATTCATACAAAAACCCTGGATTCGGGTCTCTGTGGGTTGCCACCCCACCAGTCTAATGAAATTAGCAAGATCTTGTCACTATGAGAGACCATCTCAAAAAAAAAAAAAAAAAAATAGGGCTGGAGAGATGGCTTAGCTCTTAAGAGCACTTTTGTGCTCATGCAGAGGACCAGAGTTTGTGCGCCAGCTCACAACTACCTGTAGTGACGCAGGTTCCAGGGGATCCTATATTTGCACACATGGCACACCCACACATGTGTGCACACATTTATGTAAAAGTAAATTTGAGAAAAGTTTTCTGGAGAGTATAGAGGAAAACATTTAAGGCTAGCCTCTGGTCTCCGAGTTCCTGTGCACATAGAAGTAGGCCATAAGTTCCTGCAAGTGGCCTGCCTGTCAGACCCCATGGCAGATGCTCTGGGCTCCTTTGCTCAGTTGACAAAACAGACCTTCAGGGTTGGAGGGTGGGTCTTGGAACTTGAGTTTGCCCTGGTCCCTCTAATCTATGCTCTTTCCCTCTCTGTCCCAACTCTGGCCTGCCACACCCTACCCCGAACAGAACTTTTCTTTCTTTCTACTGGAGGCTTTGGATCGTGGGTGCTAATCACAGGCCAATCTGTGCTCTCTAGGTGTGGGTTTGCAAAGGACGTCTTTTGTTCTTGTTAGAGTAGCTAACCTCTAAATCTATTTAATATCCCTTCCCAGGCTGTCCGTCATTGTGACACATGGTTTTTCAAAGGATTTACTATTAGTTAGCGGCGCAGGGCTTTCTCCCAGGGGTCTCAGCTACTCGCAGTGAAGAAAATGCATGTTCAATGTAGCAATTTGTCTTTTTTTATATATTTATTATAAGAGTAAATGAGTTATTGTTGGAGACTTCAATATTATTGCAAATTAGGTGCTTCAAAAGGAGCCCAGCCCATTTATTATGTTTCTTAACTCCCATAACCAGCACACCAGTTCAGAAACTGGCTGAGGGTTCCAGCCCTTCCGAGGGTGAGGTGAGGGGGTGTCCCCACAGGGTCTGGCTGTGATGATGACAACATCACATTATGCCAGAGACAAGAGAGATTCAGAATCATCTGCACAGCTTTGAGTGCGATACATGCTCAAAGTTTATTGTTCTACTACATAGTGATGTGTGCCGATGGCTGTGCTCTGAGCTAGACTCAGTGAGATCCTGGGCTGCACCACCTGCCTCAGTGTTCCCGGCTTCCAGCCAGTGATCTCAGAGCTGAGGTAGAGTGGTTGGACTGTGTCCTCAACAGCTCACTTTCAGGCTGATACAGCCCACAGCCCCACAGGCGCAGACTTGATAATGATTTGAGTGTACCCCATGAGAGGAATCTGTCAGCCTACAGTAGGCTTCTTTACTGCAGGGCCTTCTAAGAGGCCTTCTGCTGTGTCCCTTAGCCACCTGCTCTGAGCAGGTGTAGACAGAGAGGCTGCAGCTTGCATGGACTATCTGGGCCCGTGACAGGTGAAGTCTGCATGTTCAGACATCATCTACACAGGGGAGGACAGCAAGCACCCTGTGACACCATGACCGAAAAGCAAATTGGGGAGAAAAGGGTTTATTTGGCTTACAATTCTACATTGCTGTTCATATCGAAAGAAGTCAGGACAGAAACTCAAACAGGGCAGGAGCTGATACAGAAGCCATGGAGGGGTGCTGCTTACTGGCTTGCTCCTCATGACTTACTCACCCTGTTTTTGTTTGTTTGTTTGTTCATTTGTTTTTTATAGAACCAAAAACCATCACAGCCCAGGGATAACCTGTCCATGATGGGCTGGGTCCTCCCCTTGTCAGTAACTAATTAAGAAAATGCCTTACAGCCGGATCTTATAGAGACATTTTCTCAATAAAGATTCTCTCCTTTCAGATGACCACAGTTCATATGTCCAGTTGACACAGGAACAGCCGGCACACAGTTGTTCTCCCAGGCCGCACAGGACACCTAATCTAGAAATGCAGCTTTCTGGTGACAGAGAGGGCTCTTGGTCCTGTGTCACCCAGCTGTTGCATGGCCGGACCTCAGCCTCACTGTTGACTTCCTTTTTCTCCTGCTTTTGAATGGGCCAATGACCCCAGAGCATTTCTAGTGTGAAATACATGCTTATGTCCTTGGTCACTCAGCCTGGCATTGCCACTTGGTAGGCTGGTATTCAGTAAGCTCCTGTGAGTATGATGGGCTACAGGAAACAGTTATCAGCCCTTCATGTGACAATAACGACAGTATTGATCACAAACACAGTAACACACGTGTAGGAATCTCCCACTCATAAAGGCCCTGTAAGCCGTAGCATACATTCTGCTGTCTTCTCTCCATGTGTACATACAGTAACTGGCCTTCGTGTCTTTCCCCTTCTTACAAAGGGGGTCAGATTCTATTTACCGTCTTGTGAAGCTCTCTACCCTACACATACACACACACACACTTACACAAGCACATACTACATGCAGTAAATAAGAGAAAATGACTCTGCAGACACCCCAAAGTGTCTCCAGGAACCCCAGACATCCTCAGACAACACTAAAGCCTCCTTCATTAAGCTTGCAGCATGTTTTGGACCTTCCCACTTGAGGCTGGGCCAGGAGCATGCCTCTGATAACCACAGGCTCCTTGGGCCCCCTCATCTGACCACATTCATGTCCATGGACATTTGGCCTTCCCTCCCCGTCACTGGGAAACGCAGCAACATAACACCTAGTTGTTTGCAGTTCACACTCTGGAGAACACTGCAGGGTCTTTCTCCTGGCTAGGGAGGACAAGGCCCCTGCATCCATGGAATCCTTAGCAGACTGAGATCTCAGCTTCCTTACTACTGCCAGATCCCCCACAGCAGGACCTTGCTCCCGGCAAGAGCTGTTGTCCCTGAGGACTGGGGTCTGCTCTGGGGGTTGAGTATTCTTCTGAACCTTTAGCCATGGGGAACCACTGTCTGCTCTTATCCTCCCGAGACATCTGCATTTGCCTGTGGGTCCCAGCTGGCTAGAGCAGAGCCCGGCCATGCAGCTGACAGAGTCAGTTCTGTGATGTTATACAGCTCTGCAGCAGAGCGCCCGTTTGTTTGCCTTGGACTTGGCTTGTTTTTTCAATGGGCTGGCCAGCCCTCTGCAAAATGTGTTTTGAAGCTTACTTTTCCTTTTTTTCTCATTCACTCATTCATGTGTATGTTTATGTATATAGGTGTACATGTGCATATATGTATTTCCATGTATGTGGATATATATATATGTGTGTGCCTTGGTGTACATGTGTATGTGCATGTGGAAACCAGAGGTTGAAATCTGGAATCTTCTTGGATCATTCTTCACCTTGTATACCAAGACAGAGTCTCTCACTTAGACCTAGAGCTTACCGATTTGGTTAGCCTAGCCACTCAGTTTGTTCCAGGGATGCCCTGTCTCTGTCTCCCAAGGGTTAGGCTTACAGGGGTGCTGCCACTCCTGCAGGCTGAGGATCTGAACTCCAGACCTCACACTTAGGCGACAAGCACTTGACCCACTGAGCTACCTCCTCAGCTCCTAAACTTCATTTTTCCAAAGAGAAAGATTCCTGGGCCTGATTGGAGTAATGGAATGTCATCACCAAACAGCACTAACCAGAAGAAAAGTTCCTGGAGCTGGGGGCGGGGGTGGGGGCACCCTAGTGGTGGAGAGTTCAGGTTGTGCTGACTTCTCCCTCTGTCAGCATTTAGGGAAGACAGATGTACCTGGAAACAGGCCTTGCTCCTGTAACATGCACTGAACATCTACCCGTGGCATCTATCATCCATGACCTGCAGCATCCCTACTTGTTTATAGTCTCTGGGCATGCATTGTTTTCCCGGAACTGAAATATGACACGCTAATGAGACATCGTCTCTGCTGCAGAGGATGCAGGCATTTTCGAAAGATTCCTCAGCAGCACACTGGCTATAGTTTGTCAATAGCTGAACACAGTGGTAGCTGTTGCCACGACAAAGAAAACGGCATGAGAGATGTTGATGGAGAGACAGCTGGTGGTGTGCGGGTTTGCTTGTGTGGTGCCTGAGAACCTCAGAAAAGCCAGCGATTTGCCATGCAGGTGACTTTGTGCCTTGGATGTTTGCTTCTGGGGCCTTCAGCCCAACATCAGTCATTACTTGTAGGAATGGAGCCCAGGATATATGAACTAACCTGGGTTAGAGTTAGATGTTTTCCACCTGTCCCTTTATCCATCAAGTGAAGACTCCAGGCTTGGATCTCGCTGGATCACTAGTGAAAGGGAACTTCTTAGTAAAGCTGTGCCTGGCATAGAGCCCCCTTTGAACCTGCTGGGCCTGTGCTCAGACCACACCTCTCCATACACAATGATTGAAAAGAGTGGGAGGTGGAGTAGTGTCCCCCAACTTTATTCTTGTATTGACAGAATGTCTCAAGTAGCACAGGCTAGCCTCAAAAGTCATTCTTGTAGCCAAGGATGGTCATGACTCCTGATCTTCTGCCTCCCCTCCTTAAATACCTGTTTTCTGTGTTGCTGGAGATCCAACCCAGACTTTTCCTCCATGCTCGGCAAATGTTTTATCAACTGCACTGTATCTGCGGCCTCTGGAACAGCATCTCCAGTTGACTTGCATGTTAGCAAGGCATTGTGTATTTGGAGCTTGGAAGAGTTAACCAAAGCAAGAGGAAAAGCCTGAGTTTGGCTAGTGAAGCCTGAGACTAAGATTATCCCTGAGTGCAAGAAGGTCTGGAGTCATGCTTGATGGGGAAGAAGCAAAATCCTTTTGTTGGAGAAACAACCTTGAAACAGACAGGAAGAAAATGGGCTTGGAAGGGTCTACAGAAAAAGTCACAGTAGATGCAGCCTGCCCTGGTGATCAGGTCCTTGCTTAGAGCAAAAACAATGTGGTTGCTGTTGTTATTATTATTCTGCAGTCCAGACTTTTGCAAACTCCATCTCTCTTTCTCCAAAATACATCCATGTGAGGCTGGGGAGCTGGTTCAGTCAATAAACTGCTCACAGTGAAAACATGAGGTCTTGACTTGGGTCCCTAAAACACACATTAAAATAAGCTGGGAATAGTGAAGTACACTTGGGATGGGATGGGAGTGCTGTGCCCACAGGCGGATACCACGTTCAAGGCCAGCAGTGCTAAACCGTATGAGTTAGACACAATGGCCAGTACCCGCAGACTGACTCCAAAGTTTGACTACTGGTTTCTACCCCAGCAACGCCCCCACCCCCCAAATATGTCTAGACTTGTGTTCACACACAAATCATATACCTATATTTGTATTGTTACCTATAAACTTGGGGATTAGTCACTATTGATTTCTTTTCTGTTGCTGTGATAAAACACCATGGCCAGAAGCAGTTTATAAAAGAAAGCACTCATTCTGGTTCCATTCTGTGATTTCGGGTGGCTGGAGGAAGAAGCTGGCTGATCACATTTCAACAGGCCAAGAAACAGAGAGCCGTGGTGCAAGGCTGTAACCCTCAAAGCCTGTCCCCAAGGCATCCTTCCTCTGCCAAGGCTGAACCCCTAAAAGCTTTACAACTTTTGCAAACAGTGCTACTGACAAGTGACCAAGTGTTCAGGTATATGTGACTCTAGGGGGTTATTCTCATTCAGACCACCGCAATCACCATATAACTCTCGGAAGAATTCTTCCAGATCCACACAGAAGACAAGATGACCACAGAGCCAAGCTGTTCTGTCATGACAACAGGGACGTGGTGGCCTGGGGTATGCCAGGAGTTCTGCCCACTGGTCACTAAGCCATAGGACAGAGTTGTGGCGACTAAAACAATTCGAAAATATGGGGCAGCACATTTGTCCAATTCACCTCTTTGTAAATACATATGGCCCAATTCAGCCTCAGTCCCCTGAGTGCTAAGATGTAGGTGGGTGCCACTGCTTCTAGAGTGAGCCCAGGGCTTCCAGCATGCTGTGTGGGTGCTCTACTGACTGAGACCCAGATCCCTTGCCTGCCTAAAAAAAAAAGAGAGATTAATTTTATTTATGTGTCTCTGTACTTAGGTCCCTGTGGAGGCCAGAACAGGGAATCAGATAATTGAAGTTGGAGATGGTTGTGAGCCATAGGTGTGGGTGCTGGGGAATGAACCCGGGTCCCTCAGAAGAGCAGCAGGCGCTCTGAACTGTGGAGCATCTCTCTAGCCTTTTTACCTGCTTTTGATAGGGATGGCTGTTTTGCTGCTGGAGAGAGACTAGGCAGTTTGTACAGAAAAGAAATGGGGGTTGGGGATGTAATTCAGTCAGTAGTGTTTGCTTGGCATGCATGAAGCCTTGGGTGTAATGCTCAGCCACATGAACTGGGAATCACACGCTACATAGAAAGTTGTAGACTCATATGAAAGGCTGTCTCAAAAACAAAAGCTGGTTTTTAATATCGAGAAGAAACTGTTGAGACTGAGATGGATAGTTGAAGCATTGGCTGAGTCTGGGTCCCTGGTGAGAAAGTAAAGAATAATGAACTTGAGAGAAACTGAGCTAGAGAAGAATGGGGTGGGGGAGGGGTCCCTAGCATAGCAGCTCACTCACTGCTTCCTTCAGCCACCAATATTTACTGGGTGAACATTGGAAACAAATATGCCTGTGCCTAATACTATCATGCTCAAGCTCAGTAGTTATTTCTTGCTGCTGGTAATGCCTGTTAACGAGACGTCCGTTGCTTTATACAAATAATTAGGTCCGGGGAGCTGCCTGCACAGAATCATGGCTGTAGTAAAACCACGTTATCGTGTTTAAAGACTTGGTTGAGCGAGTGTGAAAGTTTAAATGAATTAATGTTCAGCTATAGATGGAGATACTGTGACTCCATTAATAAGATATTTATGAAAAGTCTGTATGGCATAGCACAATACTACAAAAGAAGGCTACCAAATTCTGTACATAGTATAAAGTGTATTTCTAAAACTTTTATCTTTTAGCTCAAATTCAGAGCCAGACTCTGTTTAATAGTTCTCATTTAAAATTTCTCTGTGTCCAGCCTGGCAAACTTATTGCTCTATTTGCTCCTTGGGGACTCCTGCGTGTCCTCTTGTTGCCCCATAGCCTCATGGGTACTGCTGGCTGCCTGAACCCTGTCTTAGCATTCATTTGGTGCATCTAGAGGGGAGTCAGTTTCCTTACCCAGAGAGGGCAGGACTTTTGATTTTTCAAGCATCAGCTTTCCTTCTTCCTAGTTTGAGTGTTTCATGGCATGTTCTGGCTTTGGGGAGAACTGTCAGCTGCCACTGGTCAGCCCGGAGACACTCCCTGGTGCTGAGATTACAAGACTTACCATCATGCCTAGCATAAAAAGAAAAAGAAAAAAATAATAAACTGGGGGTTAGAAAAATGGCTCAGCAGTTGAGAACACTTCCTGCTTTTGTAGAGGACCCAGATTTAGTTCTCAGTACCCACATAGTAACTCACAACCATCTGTAATTCAAGTTTGAGGGGATCCAATTCCTCTTTCTGACACAGGCTTGCACATGACACACATATATGCATGCAGGCAAAACACTTACACATACAAAAATGAATACATTTAAAAAAGTTAGATTATGTTGTGTGTGTGAGAGAGTGAGGGGGGGGCACACTCACATGCCAAGTCTCTCCTCTGTCATGTGGATCCCAAGGATCTAAGTCAAGTGGTCAGACTTGAGGGCAAATGCCTTAAGCCCCTAAGCATCCTTTCAAGTCCTCTTGGGGCTTTTTATTCTTGGGCTCTAAGGATGGAGGTAGGCTCTTATGCTTGTGAGCACTCCATTGGCTGAGATGTCTGCACTGCACTAAGGTTGAGACAGCTACTGAGATCTACAGCTACTGAGACCTACTAGCTCCTAAGCTTTCCAGGTTGAGCGTGGCTGAGCCAAGGGGTGACTGTGCACTAGTTCTTGGGAACAGATGCCATTAGCGGGCTCTTGTTAGGTGATTGACAGACAGAATCCCAGCCAGGCCCCACAGGCTAAACAGCTGTTCACATGGTGCCCAGTCACTCACCTGCTTTTGGCTTCAGCCCTGTGTGAATCTAAGCTTGCAGTCACTTGACAGCTGGCCTGCCACATCACACTAACCCATAATTACTATGTAGAAGTTGGTGGATGCAAACCAGTAGATTCCAGCTCACTGTGTGATTTACACAATCCTCTTCTAATAAGTTCTCAACATTGCTAAAAGAGCCCCTATGCTGGGGCGGGGCATCCCACAGCCAGTAAGAGTTCAGAAATCATTTCCTCCACCGCCAGCTGTATTTCAGCATCGAGAGTTTTAAGTGCTGATTAAAATGCCTGCATGAAGCACTTGTATTCTTGTATCTCTGCATTATGCAGAGCAAGCAAGGCTGGTAATAATCAGAGCAGACAGAGCCAGCCCTCGGGCACTTGGGCCTGACACTGAACTGTAACACGGGCCTGAGTTCCCAACTTTCATCCTTCTGGGAGAAGAAAGGTTTTGTATAAGGACCCCAGTGGGGTGGAGTGGAGAAGCAGAATGCATTTTTCACTCAGCAACTGCAGCAGCATCAGTCATTGGTGCTTGCCATCTTTGAAAGACCTTCTAGATACTTCTTTCCCTTCTGTGTTTTGTGTGAATTTTCAGTTCTAGCCGCTGGTTTTGGCTACTTGAGCATCTAAACTAGGGAACCGGACTGTGCTGGTTTGAATAGGTACGGCCCCCACAGACTTGTGTGTTTAAATGCTTGGCCCATAGGGAATGGCACTAGGTGTGTCCATGTAGGGACAGGCTCTGAGGTCTCCGATATGCTAAAGCCACACCCAGTGACACAGTTCACTTCCTGTTGCCTGTGGATCAAGATTTACAAGCTCTCAGTATAGTTGGCAATCTGACTTGCTTCTCATTATGATTATAAAGGACCAAACCCCTGAAACTGTAAGCCAACCCCAATTAAATGTTTTTCATTATGAACATTCAGTTTTACCATGGTCATGGTATGTTCTCACAGCAAGAGAAACCCTAACTAAGATGTGGACCAACTTAATAGTTCTAAGTATTGCAGTCAGATTTAAAGCCGAGGATTAAAATGTCCCTTCTCACACACACCTAGTATGGGGCCTATTTTGATTTTTATATTTATTTATTTGTTCTCTCTGTCTCTCTCAGTGTACCCCCCACCCCCTCACCCCCCACCCATGCACACTCATGCGTTGTGCATGTGTCAATCAGAGAACTTACAAGAGCAGTTTCTGACCGTCTACCATGTGGATTCCGAGAATCAGAACTCAAAGGTGGTCAGCCTTGAGTGACAGGCACCTTTACCTGTGGAGCCATCTTGTGAACTGGGGACTGGGGTGATGTATGGCCAGCATTCTTCACATTTTGCTGCACCTAGAAGTAGAGATGCCATAGAAAGGCAGGCCCATGTATAAACGCTAAGCCTCACCCATGCTTCCTCAGTCCTTAGTCGGGCCCCCACAAACAACCAATCCCTTTAGCTCGGCTCCATCTCTCAGTCAATCCCCAAATACCAGCTGGCTACCAAGTATTCAAATTACATGAGCCTGAGGGAGATGGTTCACATTCAAACCTTAATAGATGGTTAGTAGGATTAAGTAAATTTATGTGAAGCATTTGTGTGCCCGTGAAGTTAGCCAAGACCTTAAATATGGATGATTTGAGACAGGCAACTCAAGTTCAGGGTTCTGGGCTCTGCTCCCAAATACCCTGAAGTTATGTGAGTGGTACTCTGAACCAGGGAGGCTAGGGCCTGTCTGCTTGTGGTGGGTCTGGACCCTGTCTATGAACCATGATGAGTGTCAGAATGCATTCATTATTTCTTCCATTGCTCTGACAAAACTATCCCCCGACCAAAAAAAGGGACTGGAGATATGGCTCTGCATTTCCTATTCTAGCTGAAGATCTGGGATCCCATCCCAGCACCCATTGGGCAGTACACAATCATCTGTAACTCCATTTCCAGGGGACTTGAATTCTCTTCTGGACACTGCAATCACATGGTGCATATATACACTTAAGCAAAAACATTCATATGCATTATAAAAAGAAAACCCTGGTGGGCTTATTTTGGCTTACTGTTTTAGGGTACAGTCAGTTGTGTGTTGGGGGGCCAGGGGCCATGGTTCCAGGAGTGTGAGGCAGCTGATCACATCACATTCACAGTCAGGAAGCAGTGTAAGGCTGTTGCTCAGTTCGCTTTCTCCTTCTTATTCGTTCCAGGACCCCAGTCACAGACTGAGATCACCCATTCTTAGGCTGAGCTTTTCCACTTCAATGATCTCAGTCTGGAAACACCTCACAGACATGCCCGGTGGTCTGTCTCCCAGGTGACTGGAAATCACATCAGGGGGACATTCAAGCTTGCTCATCCGTAAGCCTGAAGTTTACCGAGCCCCAGGGATCCTCTTGTCCTTGTTACCCCAGCTCTAGAGTTCCAAGTGCACATCACCACACCTCTGTGTAAGCGCACATGAGTCTGAGTACATGCGCATACATGCACATGCTCACGCATGCCCTGTGTGATTACCTTGCCTTTCACCTTGTTTGCTGTTGGCCATTGTGTACACCAGGCTAGCCTATTGCCTGTAAGCTTTCGAGGATTCTCCTGGGTCTGCCTTTTATCTCACTGAAGGAGCATTGGATTTACAGAGGCATGTACTGCATTCAGCCCTCCATGGGCTCTGGGTATTCAGACTGTGGTGCTCACACTTAGACAATAAGCACTTTGCCCACTGAGCCGCCTGCTCAGACCAGCACCGAGGTCTTTGTTTCTGAGTATGTCCAGGCCCTCAAACAAAGCAAGCACGTTACTGACAGAGCTTGCTCCTTGGCCTCTCTTTGCTTCTTCTTTAGTGAATTCCTTTTCTTTGTCTCTCGGGCTCAGGAAGCTGGCCTGAGCTCATGTCTATCATTGCTCATTAAGTCTATTAAAAAAAAAAAAAACCATTGTATTCTATAATTTTATTTTACATGTAGGTGTGTGGGGCTGAGTCTGTGTGTGTGCACTTTGTGTATTTGGGTGATCTCAGAGACCAGAAGAGGGTATTGGATTCCTCAGAACTGCAGTTGAACTCTGAGCTGTCAGATGTGGGTGCTAGGAATCAGACCCTGGTCCTCTGTAAGAACAGCAAGTGTTCTTAACCACAGAGTCCCTTTTCCAGCCCATCTTTTTTCTATTTTAAACTTCCTTTATTAAAATATAATTATTATTTAGCCAAATTTACCCTTAAGAGGTATAAAGTCCTGTGAATTTTAACAAATGTACTCAAGTGTAAACTCTCCACTACTGGCATGATACAGACCCTCTCCCCAAAATGTCCATCTTGTTTTCTACATGACCCCACAGCCCCTGATAGCCAGCTAAGGATCCTGCCCCAAGAATGTCATAGAAATAGCATCACAAAGCATGTTTAATTGGGACTTTTGAATGACAAAACCCAGGGTCTCTTCTAGCCTGGGAAGGAATTGGAGCTCTGCCTGTACCTGTCTAAGGGAAGCTCCACTCCCTCCCCAGGCCTGGGAGAGCTGAATGGGAGCTGCCTCTCCAGGGGCCAAGATAGTGTTTGAGCATTTTCTTCTAGATCCCTGTGTTCCTACAGAAGTTTTATGAGGATGAGACCTCTGTGATTCCGTTGGACCAATGAAGAGACCAGGGGTGCTCAGCTAGAATCTCAACCCTGATCCCACCCTCCTCTCTAGTCTATGAGATTCCTGAGTTGAGGTCAGAAGGCTGATTCTGACTAGCCAGGCGATGGTTCCAAGGTGAAAAGCGGAAGGGTGGTGGAGGCGGAACAAACCCTTTTTGGCCGGTGCTTTTAGTCCGTTGCTAAGGGCTATATGCTGTCCTATGGCTTTGCTGCAGTGACAAGCGCCATGCCCACAGCAACTCAGAGGGGACAGGACTTCCGTGGCTTACATCACTGGGTCACAGTCCAGTGTGGGGAATGGAAAGTCAGAGCGGGAACTCAAAACAGGACCTTGAAACAGAAACCCAGAGAAACGCTGCTGGCGGGCTTGCTTCCTGATTTCCTTTCTTCTACAACCCAGGACCATCTGCCTAAGGATGCTGCTGCCCACAGTAGGCTCCGCCCTCCTACATAAGACAATCCTCCACAGACATGCCCACAGGCCAATCTGATCTGGCTAATCCCCTAATTGAGGCTGCCATCTCAAAAGACTTGGGGCTGGGTCAAGTAGACTGTTACAGCTGACTAGGACAGGATCCTTTCCGCTCTGACTCTCCCTAGGAGATAAATGTTTTGAACAGTAGTGGACTTGAAGAAGACAGACCTGTACCCTTCTGCAAATCTAATATGAGGGCAGCCCAGCAAGTGGGGGATACTGGCTCACACTTAGCCTGTGCCCTATTGGGCAGGGACAAGGCCATCCATCCTGAGGAGCAGAACCCGGGGACTTGTGATCACTGGATGCTGGGGACAGTGAGGCCATAAGGCTCCTGGATGTCCTGTGCATAGTAGGCCAAGGGGAGAGCTTAGGTAAAGGACACTATTATAGACTGGGGCCCAAGTGCCACTAAACCTGTGGGTAATGGCTTTTCCATCCCCAGAGTAATAGGAGACACCAAGAACCGAGGACATTACTTAGGGAGACCCTCACCTCCCTGGCCCTGTTCGGCAAGCCAGAGGAAGGACATTGCCCAGCGCCGAGCCGTCTGTGGATTTAATGGGGTTTCCAGCTAAACCTTCCATCAAATTTACGATGCTGCCTGTCTCCTGACCTTCCCCCCTCACACATTCTTTTCCGAAATGAAGCTGTGTGTGTGTACAGGCTGTAAGGTGTCACTTCCCCCACCTTAGAGATATACAGCCCCAGTCTGGGTTGAGATGGTGGATTTAATCAGGCCAGGTCCCCGAAGTTCACCCATCCCCTACGCCCAGTGACGTTAGGGCCCTACTGGGATCCAGCTGCAGTGGGTAGCACAGTCACCAAATGTGTATCCTATTGGCCACCTGCCTAGCCCAAGCTTGCCTCCACCTCCCTCTTAGTGCTGAAATCACTGCTGCCCACCCCGCTGCCTGACCGACCCTGGCTGTCCTTCCCTTGAAGGTCTAAATGGCTGCCTTGAATCCTATCCTTACCTCCAATCAATGTCTAAATGAAATGTTACAGCCTCCAGAAAGCCCTCCCTGGCTCCCTTCACATCCTATGGGGGACTACAGACACACGCTTAGCCCCTAAAACATACCATTGCTCTTCTAGGCCCTAGAGTCTAGGGTAAGCCTTTCTTTTTCTTTACCCATGTGCATGCATCTGTGACTGTGTTTTTAGGAGCACTCTCTCGTTGCTGGAATTAACAAAGACATGCCACCATTCCTGGCTTTTAAAAACAGAACAAGGACTCTGAAGGCATTCACTCTTACAAGGCAAGCACCTTACCAACAGAGCCTCCCCTGGCCCTGGAAGCATCATGAGACCCGCCTCCCTCCCGCCACACTCACAGGCGGCTTGACTCCCTTGCTGCTCTCAAGCAGCTTGTGTGTTCAGGCCCTTCCCTTCCTGACTCTGTTTTTTCACTGGCTGCCAGGCACTATGGGGATGGTTGCGGCTTCTGCTGGCAGCCACAGATGCTGGACAGACAGCCGGGACAGGCCACGAGGTGGCTGCTCCTGGTACAGTGGGGGGCATCTGGGAGAGGTGACTCAGGATCAGGACACAGAAAAGACTGGAAATAAAATTTCTTCAGCTCCCCGAAGCGAAAGGCCTTGATGGCCTGAGGTGGAGGGGGTCAGTCAGAAATGAGGGGAAGAATCTGGTGCATAGGGCTTCACAACCCACCACCGTCATTACCATCTCACTCTGCTTTTGCTGTGGTTCTAGAAGCCAAGAAAGGAATGATGCCCGTGGTTACGGGGAGTCACCTCCTTGTTTATAGGCATCTATCTGGCTTCGGGCATGGTCTGAAAAATAGCAAATAAAAAATGGAAAGAATAAAAAAGGTTAGTAAGATGACTCAGAGGGTCAGACACCTGCCCGAAGATGGACAAGCTGAGTTTGATTCCCAGGACACGTGGCAAAAAGAGAAAACTGACTTCTCCAAGTTGGCCTTCAGCCTCCACACATACACTGTGGTACCTGTGAGCCCTCCACCCCATCCCACACATATGTCATAAAACTTTAGACATACAAATTTTGTATATTCCATGTAATTTTTCTGAATAGTGTGAGGAAAAGATATACCTTATATCTTGTTTGTTTATTTTTTATTATCCATGTATTCATTTGTTTAGAGTAGTGCCTTATGTAGCTTAGGCTAGCTTCCAACTTGATAATAGATGGGGATGATCTTGAACTTCTGGCCCTCTTATTTTCTGGGCTTACAGGTGTGCCTCATAATTCCCAGTCCATCAGTGCTGGAGCTGGAACCCAGCTCTTCTTGCTTAGTAGACCAGCACTTTAGTGACCAAGAGACACCTGTAGCCCAAGTCACACAGGAATCTGCCCGGATGTGAATCATCTTTGTGCAGTGTATTCACACCGTGCATCCTACCTACCCATTAGCCTTCTCTGCTGTTCCGGTCTTGTTCTCTAGCAATCCTTATTTACCTAAAAATGACCCCAAGGCCCAGAGGAACAAAACCGCCTGTTCTGTTACAGCATATTTATATCTGCTTAGTATTAGCATTCCTGTTGATCCCTTACTGTGCCTGATTTGTAAATCGAACTTTATAAGTATGCATGAGGGCTGGAGAGATTAAGAGTGCTGACTGCTTTTCCAGAGGTCCTGAGTTCAGTTCCCAGCAACCACATGGTGACTCACAACCATCTATAAGGAAATCTGGTGCCCTCTTCTGTATACCTTATACATAACAAATAAATAAATATTTTTAAAAAGCATGCATGAATAGAAATATATGTATGTATGTGTGTGTATGTACACACATATATATAATTTGCATGTGAGTTTCATCCTGACCTGATAGGGTGAGGACATTGCTTAATGAGGACACTCATGGAAGGTTTTCTCTGGGATGGGAGGAGGCAGGGACAAACTGCCTAGGATTAGGAGACCCCACTGGGGCTGCAGTGTTCTTCATGCTGGCTCAGAGCTAATATGTGGATTTGGGCAAGACAGTGGTGCCTGAGTGGACAGCAGGGACTTCACCAAGGTGAGTGCCCCAGATGAATAGGCCCAGGTGTGGAGGAGAACCTGCCAGTCTCCGTCTGTTGGAGGGGGATGCCCAGGACACCTGAGGCTCATATACGGGAGTACAGAAATTCCATACTCTGAACATGGAAGATGCGAAAAGGCATTGGAAGTTATCTCTCTCCAGATGGGCCAGAACACTGGCGGAAGATGCTCACCTTCAGAGACATATTCTAGTAGCCTACATACACCTACAGAGAGAGGGCAGGTGGCTGGACGCCGTTTAAAAGCTCCCACCTGAAAATGATAGACATTGTCAGCACAAAGGACTCTCACCCCAGAGACCCTAGGCTGCCAGTGTGAGGAACACCTCACACACTTGGCCCTGACCTACAGAAGACACAGCTCAGGGTTGGTCTGTTAGTGTCCTCTCCCTGAGCCTGGGTACCTGCTGCCCAGATGGATTTATTTCCAGTGTAGTCTCCAGCCAGTGATCAATCAGTACTCGAGTGTGTGAGTGTGTGTGTGTTCACATATACCTGTGCAAATGGATGTGCAATGTAAAGTGTACATGTGTTTGCATGTACATGTGGAGGTCCAAAGTCAACAAGGTCTCTCTCAACCACTTTCTACCTGGCTGGCCTGTGCTTCTGCCTTGCAAGTGCTGGGATTAATTAATGTCTCTTGAGGAGCCTGGAACTCACAGATCCTGGCCCCGGGATCTCTAGCATTGGGGTTACAGGCAAGTGGGGCTGTGCCTTTTTTTTTTTTTAATGGGTGGTTCTGGGGATGTGAACTCAGATCTTTGTTCTTGTTCAGCAAATGCTTTACTGAGCCTCCCTCCCCTTAAGGGCCTTTCTCAGCCTGGGCCTGGAGCCTGAGCCCAGGAAAGCCACTGTTTGGGGTTAGCCTTGAGTCAACTTGTTCTGAACACTTGGAGCCTTTTAAAAGAGCAAGTGTGCACACAAATCAGGACGAAGCTGATCAAAAGTTGGGATACTTAGTGAGATGTGTACACAGCAGTTGTCACACGCGCCCTTTCCTGCACAGGCTGTTATGTGAAGAGAGGTGCTGTTTGCCTGGGTTTTGTCCTGAACAGACTTGCATCTGCTTGATGGATTGCTGGGGTCGGGGTCTCCTCCTTGGGAAACTCTGGAGTGTCTGCTTAGTGCAGCCGAGAAGTGCTGCCCAGTGTTTGCCCAGGTCCTTGAGATGCCTGGAGCCTTACAAGCTGCTAGATCAATATGAAGCTGGGGGCAGCACTCAGGAGCTCTTTTCCCACCCCGTGCAAGCTATTCTAGGACTCGGAAACACAGGCAGCTTGCTCACAGGGCCCGCATGGAATCTCTTGTTTGTTTTTACCAGCCATGGTGGCCTCTTGAGTTTGCCAAAGTGATTTGGAGTGGCCCTTCCTGTAGCAGCCCTGCATGGGCCCTCTTAAGCCCTTACCCCATCCACTGCCTTCTCTGGGCTAACTGGATACTGAAAGGAAGGCTCCTCGGGGAGCAGGCAGTGCTCGGGGTGAGGAGTGCTCCCTTAGGGAAGGGCAGCCTACTTGTAATGAACTGTTTCCACTGCAGCTTGGCCTGGAGGCTGTCTGTGTGGGCACCATGGGAGGACTTTGGTTTTGTTAGGGGTGTTTTTCTGGGCCGTTTGTGTCACCTGTTGATTGCATTCGATGGGACATTGTGGCTGAGCCTGAGGGTCCAAGCCCAGTAGTTCTGAATCCTCTCTTTGAAATAGCATCTCCAGTGCATTTATGCATTGACCATCTTAATTTAATGACTTGTTTTCTTCTGCATACCCAGAAGACCCCGTGCACGTGGCTCAGCGTGGGGGTGGGCAGCAACTATAGGCATGCACACTGTGAGAGATGGGTTTCCCATGAAGTCTGGGATTTGGGAGGGACACAGCTTTGCCAGTTTGTGTTTTGGATGATGATGAATGATGAAATCTTTCCTCCCTCCCTCCCTCCCTCCCTCCCTCCCTCCCTCCCTTTCCTTCTTCTTTAGACGGCTGTGCTTACTTTAGTGTGGCAGGATACAGAGCTCTAGAAATGAGAAAACACACACACTCACACATACACTCACACACATACACACACATGAAAACACACACACACACACACACACACACACACTCACACGCTGGAGGTCCAGCTTTATGGAGCTGGTGCCAGCTGGTGCTGGGGAGTAGAATGGGCATCTTCTGCCTCTCCTGGCCATTTGCACTCACTCCTTGAGAATGTTATTTTGTTTCTGCTTTTTGTTTTCTAAAGAGTTTCCGAGGTTGTGTCTGATTATTTGGTCACTGTCACCGAGTCTGTCTGTCTGTCTAGCAGCTTACCTAGGATCTGCTCACAAAGGTGTCCCTGGAGAGGTGAATTAACTCGGAGTTGGGTTGGATGGTCTGAGCTTGAATTCTATCTCTGCTTAAAGGGGAGGGCAGGGAAGGGAAAAGAGAGCTGATGTCTTTGTTCAAATCCCCACGTTGTCCCTTTCTTTATTTTTGACCTTTATGTCATGAATGCTCTCTGATGCCATGGGACAAGGTTGTCTCAGGAAAGGAATGTATAGATGGAGGATTCAGCCCCCAGGCTGGGGTGAGTGAGGAATCTTAGGGTCAAAGCAGTAGTGTCACTGTGGACATGGGGGCAGGTAGACAGGGCGCAGGCCTGTTTGCCCTGGGAACATGGGTGTATAGTCCGCACTCTGCGCCTCCTGCTAGCATGTCCTGCAGAGGGGAATGTCTGATGCCGTTCCAGGGTTAGTTAGTGCGCAGACCCTGCTGCTATTTTCTTCTCTGACTCTTTCACCCCTCTCTGCCCTGCTGCCGGGGCATCTGGAAACTGACCTAACACACAGAGGCCCAACAGGCATGCTTACACCCCAGCCCCATGCACCTCGCGTGGGTTCAGCTCAGCTCTATTTACTATTGATACAGGACACCAGCTGATGCTTTTATTTGCCACCTCTAACCAACTCTCCCCCAGTGACTATCACTTCCCCAATGTCCTGCAGGTGTCCCTGGTTGCCAAAGCACATCACTGACATGCCCCTGTTTTGGAGTCATATTAGGGACACAATTGGAGGGTTCGTGCAGCTTTGAATCAATGAATTTGGAATCTAGAGGGACATAGAGTGCTTCTCTGCAAAACTACGTCCATGTGACATAGGGGCAATGGCCTGCTTAGGAGTGTACACTGTTACTCCACTGTTGACTGAGGTAACTTGAGGTGGCCTATCCTGTCCTCATTGGTTGGGAAGGGTAGCTCGATCACCATGGGCTGTTTCTTCTAGTTTTTAAAAAAGGTGTTTTAAACTTCGTATTTAGTATTATAATGTCCGTGTCTGTGATATATATGAATAGATATGCATATGTTTCAATGTATATATGGAAGCTAAAAAACAGCTTTGAAACTGTTGGGTTACTGGGTTACCAGGCTTGCGCAGAAAGTGCTTTTATGGGCCAAGCCATCTTGCCAGCTAACCTGGCGGTTCTCACTTTCATTTGCCTACACATATGTCTGTGCTCCACATGCCTGTCAGCAGAGAGTGTCAGATCTCCCGGAACTGGAATTGCAGGTGGATGTGAGTCACTGTGTGGGTGCTGGCAATGGAACCCAGGTCCCCTGAGCTGTCTCTCCAGCCCCCTATTTGTGATTTTGTTTCCTGCGTATTTGCACAATCACACGCGTGTATGGATGCATTTGCATGTGGAGGAGACCAGTGGTTGACCTCAGGTGCCATTACCTAGGCTATGTCTGCTTGTCTTTTTTGAGCCAAGGTCTCTCACTGGACCTGGAGTTTGTTTGTAGTGAGCCCAAGAGACTAGCTCCTCCTCCCCTGGAGGTGCTGGGGTTTCAAGCCCATTCCTTGCTTTGTAAAACAAACAAACAAGCTGTGTTGTGGGATTGGAACTCTAGTCCTGACTCATTTTGCTGATGGAGCCATTTTCCTACCCTTGGTGTTTTTGTTCCGAATATTGGATGGAAGTGGGTAAGGAGGGTCCAAGGTAAGTACTCAGACCCAGCCCCGAAGAGGGGGTCATTTTCAGAAGTAGGTGGCCCGGCCCCCTCCCCCTCCTGGGCCTGTGTGTGGCTCCCTGACAAAGGAGACCCCTGCTGGTGCCTGCAGCCCGGCAGCTGAGCCGCCCTGAAGGATCTTCTGAGAACTGGTTCTATTCAGAGCACTGAGGAGGTTACTTCTGGCTGAGCTCCCCCATAGAAAACTGGGAATTGTAAGTCTTACGTAGCTAAGAAAGAAAGTGACGAGAGCTGGTGTGAGCCAGACAAGAACAAGTGAGAGCGTATTCAGGCCAGCTCCTTAGAAGGAATTGGGGGGGCTTCCCAAACCAAAGACTAAAAAGATACGAGGGATGCAGCTCCGCCCTGCCAGGCGCTGGAGCAGTGCACTCTCTTAGATGAACCTCCTTACCTTAGGCTTTTGGGGAGCTGGTCCTGGGGAATGCTGGGCAAAGCCCTTTCTTTGGCTTAGCCCCTAGGACTGACCCAGCCTCAGGGGAGGGGAGTTGTGAAGAGCCCATGGCCTCCAGATTCAAGGAAGAGCCACCTGACCCCTCCCCCTCCCCACTGGTCCTGCCGAATGAATGCTTTCTTCTTCCAAGCCCGCTGCATATTAATCACTGCCTGGGAGAGGCCCATTGTGGGGACTGTCTGGGCATCACCACTGTGGTGGCTCTAGCTGAGTTTTGAGGCCCTTGAAATTCATGTTAGTTGCTGGCCTGACAATCCCACATACTGCAAACACCTTTTTCAATGCTTATTTTCAATTCTCCCTCTCTCTCTCTCTCTCTCTCTCTCTCTCTCTCTCTCTCTCTCACACACACACACACACACACACGTACCACAGTGTCTCTGGAGGGCAGAGAGGGCATTAGACCCCCTGACAGGCTGCTGGAGTCTGGACTCTGGGTGAGCAGCATGGGCCCTTGTCTGCCCCTGCCCTCTCCAGCCCCGCTGCCAAGTCCTAGTGTGGACTGTAATCTGTTGCTCCAAATGTTTGCCAGTTCTTCAGATCTGAGCAAAACTTTTTTGCTGTTTATTTTACTTTTTCATGAATGTCTCTCTGTGTGTATTCATGCAGGTTCGAGTGCGTGTGCGTGTGTGTGTGTGTGTGTGTGTGTGTGTGTGTGTGTGTGTGTGTGTCCATGGGGAGGCCAAGCACAGATTCGGATATCATCTTCTGGAAGGCTGTTCACTTGTTTTGAGACAAGGTTCTCTTATTGGCCTCAAGCCCACCAATTAGATGGCTAGTTTTTGAGCCCCAGGGATCCGTCTGTCCCTGGCTTCCGGGTGTTAGAGTTATAAACATGTACCTTCTCGCTCCACATTTAGACCGGGTTTTGGGATGGAACTCAGGTCTTGGTGCTTGCAAGGTAAAGGCTGTACCAGCTGAGCCATCTTCTCAGCCCTGCTTAGTTACAAAGAACAACTACTCTGAGCACACATGACAGGGCTGAGAGCCTGTAGCTCCCAGCAGCCCCTGCTCTGTTCTCTTGAGCTTCCTGTCCCCTCCCTCATTCCTTCTAGGCTGCTCCTGGCTACTTCTTGTTGCTAAAATCTCACCTTATACCCATTTTGGTTCTATATCTGTGTTCTGGTGTGTTCTGGTGTGTGTGTGTGTGTGTGTGTGTGTGTGTGTGTGTGTGTGTGTGTGGTGTCAGAAGGGGTTGGCATCTCTTGCTTCAGAGTCATGACAAACCCCCGCTTCCCACTTTGATCATTTACCCCAGGGGAAGTGGAATGAGCAGTTTTTGTGCCTGTGCCCCTGGGAACTTCTGTAAAGACCCGCTGAGTGTGGTGGTTAGTTATTGGCTATCAATGTGACAGGATCCAAAGTCACTTAGGAGACAAACGGGAAAGGGTACCTGGAGGCTGGATTGAGCCCGATTTTGCCTTGCGAGACCCTCCCCCTGCTCCATCTATGTGTGGCAGGTCTCAGACCTACTAGGTAAGGCCTGTAGAGAACCGTGTGGGAGCATGAGCTCTTGAGACACTCCCCAGAACCCTACCATGGCGTTGCCTGCCTTCCTTGGCTGTGGAAAAGGACTTCTGCATCTCGCTTCTCCCTGCAGCCCCAGAGGGTCACATCAGGTAACAGATGGAAAAATGCCTTGGAAATGAGGTCTGCCCAGTTAGAACAAATGTGGCTGTTTCCTCAAGCTGGCATCCAACCCAGGTGCGGGCTTCTAGTAGAATTTAAATGACTTCAGCAGGGGACAGGAAGCCTTTGTGGGAGCCCCTCAGGGTGAGCACTCCGGACCTTGCTACCTGGAGGTTGGGAGAGGCTGCTCATTTGCATTTCTGGCTTAGGCTTTCCCCCAAGGGAATCTGGAGGGTGCTGGCTCAGGGTCTGTGGACCCAGTACAATGGAAAGTTCGCTGGCTTCCAGGTTCCAAGTCCATCCCTGACATCCGCTATGTTTGAGGCAAAGTCTTTGTTCACCTTCTGGTAGTCTCCTGACTGTGTCTCCAATCTCAGTGTGGGAGTCCTGGGGTCCAGTCATGCCTCCTGCATCTCACTTTATGGGTTCTGGGAACCTGAGCTCAGGGTCCTCACACTTAGGAAGCAAACACCTTACCATCTCCCCAGCCCCATTGCATTTGTCCCCACGGAAGTCTCACCAACTGACTTGGCCACTCTTGGCACAAGTAATTGCTGCCTCAGTTTTCCCCCATACCAAAGGGAGGAAAATGTGGCACCAGGATAACGGTATCAACAAACCTGAATGATCTTTTACAACACAACTAAATACGGTTCACTTTTACCTGTTATTTATGGCCACTGCCCTGCTCTGCCCCTGCCCCTACACTGCCCCTGTATAAACAGCCAATGGACTCAAGAGGCCAGGGCTATATTCAAACTGCAGAACCACAGTGAATATTTTGATCAAAATGGGAGTGGGGAAAGCTAGGGATGACCCCGTGGCCACCAGGCCCCATAGCCATGTTCAAGGCTAAAAGTGAGGTGGGGCATCATGAAGAGTCCATGATCCCTCGTTTCTTCTTGGGCTTTTTGTGGGTTTGAAATAATCTCTTTCGGGCTGCAGAGATGGCTGAGGTCAATTGATAGCTACCCAAGCATAAAGTCCTGAGTCTCGTTCCACACATCCACATAAAAACTGGGTATGGTTTAGTCACACCAGGCCTAGAGGTAGACACAGTCGATCCTTCAAGTTCATGGGACCCCAGTTTACCTGGCTCTGTGTATTCCATGTATTTTAGTGAGAGATCCAGTCTCAAAAGCAAAATGGAGAGCAATAAAGGTTAAAAGCCTGAAGTCAACCACACACACCAGCACACAAGTAAACACACACCATATGTATGCACACACATGTACACACATACACACATGTGAACACACAAGCATGCTTGCACATGTACACATACTTACATACATACACAAAACTAAAAACCACACATACACACTTGTGAACAGACACAGACCCAAAGTCATCTCTTTTCGTAAAAAGAGAAAACAGAACCCTTTTCATAACGAGTATAAATCTTATTGCTTGCGCTCACATATTTCTGTCTCACACACCCACAACCTTACTCTCATCCTGGCTCACCTGCCCCTGTAAACATCTCTGAAATGTGTATTTTCTTTCAAACTAAAACCACTTAAGCTTTGCCAAGATGGGCCATTGACATGGAATTCACATGGATGGTTATAAATACGGTCAAGTCAGTGTGGTGCGGGTTCCCCCTCTCCTTCTTCCAAATGGTTATGGAAGTAGAGCTGTTCCCAAGTAAAAGATAAATTATAGCAGGATCTAAAAAAGCATCATTTAAAAAGTGTCAGGATACAATTGGGTTCTTACAAAGCAGGCAGGCTGCTAAATTCACAGGAAAATTGAGTGGAGCAGGATGTCAGGTGACAGTGTCCTTGCTGTTGATTTATTCTATCAGTCTGGGCTGGGCTGCACAAGTAGTGTCTGCTCGGGAGGGCGACAGTCAGTGGTCCCTTTGACTCCTCAGGGCCCCAGTTATTATCTCTGGGAAGAACCTCAGGATTCAGGAGCCAGTGCAGACCCGTAGGAAAAAGAGAACCTTGAGATGTCTTTTCTGTATGGCTTTAGCGTGTTTTTGTCTATTTCCTAATGCAAGAACAAAATAACTGAGGCTAATCATTTATTCACCTATCTATTGTGTGAATGTGTGGGTGTGCACGCACACACATACACACACGCGTACACTCAGAGGCCAGAAGAGGGTGTTAGATGCCCTGGAACCACAGAAATAGGCAGTAGTGAGCAAGAGCTCTTAACCACTGAGATGTCTCCAGCCCCAAGGCCAATAATTCATAAAGAGTGATCTGGGGGTTGGAAAGGTGGCTGAGATGCGCAAGCACAAAGATGAGTTTGGATCTAGATCCTGAGCACCCATGTAAAAAGCGAAGCATGGGTGTGTGCATCCGTAACCCTAGTTACGGAGGGGCAGCAGCAGGAGGATCCCTGGGGCTTGCTGGCCAACTAATCTAACTGAACTGGTGAGCTCCAGGTTCAATGAGAGACCATAGACTTGAAAACAAACAAGTTGGTATGTGATTAGAAAAGACACCTGATTTGACTTCCAGCCTCCATGTGCCTACGCATACCTGTACACACATACATATGATGCTCATAACACACACACAGGCACACACGTGTTCTTTACACCCACAGTCTGAGGCTAGCAGTGCAAAGTGAGCAGCAGCAATGCACAGCTCATGTAAGGTAGACACAGAAGGGGCACAGTGCTTCAGCATCATGACATTGGGAATTTAACCCGTCTCATCAATTTTCTGTATATGTGTGTAAGTGCATGGATCTGCTTGTTTACAGGAGCACCAGCCACATGTGTGCAGTGCCCTCACTAGCTAGCAGAGGCTGTGGGGTCCCCTGGAACTGGAGTTCCAGACAGTATGAGCTGCCTAATGTGGGTATTGGAACCTGACCTGAGGGAATTCAGTTTCATGTGAGCATTGGTAAACAAATCACATCGGCACCATGACAGCATCCTTTTCTCATTATTCCCTAAGAGCTCTTAAAGGCTAGGTCTAGACTTCACCTAATCACTTGCTCCTGCTGCCTCAACTCTCAGAGTGGATCTAATTGTTTGATTAGAACTAGACCTAATTTAGTTAAAACTAAAAGTACTACTATGCGCTACCAACTTTTACTCCTTCCAGTGGGTTAGGAAGGGTAAGGGGGGTGGGCAAGGAGAGTCTTGGGTACTGTTTGAGTTGATTTTTTGAGATGGTCTCTCAGTGACCTGGAGAGCTTACCACATTAACTAGGATGACTGGCCAGCGAGCCCCAGGGATCTGCCTGTCTCCATCTTCTGGGATTACAAACACTCACACCATCTCACTTAGCTTTTCCCGGTGATCTGGGAATCTAACTCAGGTCCTCATGCTTGCAAGGTCACCTCTGCTGCCCTTGCCAGCTCACCTCTACCAGCGTGTTTTATGGTGTTCTCCCAGCATCGGATATGCTCATTAAACAATAAAGTCTTGTTGCATTTTTAGACCAAAATTGTCCTAATGAGTTTTGAAGAACTCAACATCATCTCTTCCGTTGGCAAAGGAGAGAATGGGTCCTTGCTCAGGAAGTGTACAGACCGTGGAAGCCTTGGCAGGGCTGTGCTGCAGCCAACTCCTAGGGGCTCCCAGGAGGCCATTTTCTGTCTCTAAACCTAGTGACCCCTCTTGGTGACATGAGACCTGTTATCATGCCAACACTTCCACCACGGTAATGAGCCCGGCTTTTTCCTTGTCCTATTAGAGCTGGCTGCTGACATTTATCACACACACACCCCTTATGGCCACTTCACCACTGGCTCTAGAGGGCTTGAGGGACCGTGATTAGTAAGAAAGTCCAGTTAGAGACATGGAAATGAGGCAGCTGGGGTTTCCAGGCAGCCTGTACTGAGGCTGGATCTTGGAGGCCCCCTTGAGCTTTCTTAGGAGGAGCAGTATTCCCACCAGTCTTGAATATTCCAGGAAAGTACCTCAGGAGAATGGGTTTTGAGGCACCCTCATGAAGAGGTACAAAATACAGGCCTTGGAGCATATCATGCTCAGAAATTCCACCTGGTGTTAGTCTTTGACATTAGCCAGAGCCCCTGGAGAGTCCATGCTGCCCTGGCCACAGTCCCTCCCAGACCAGGGCTGCTGTGGCAGAATGCTTTTACACCTCCAAGCCCTAGCATCTGGTTCCTGTTCTGGTCACCAGGGTCAGAGTTTGCATCATGCCTAGGTTTCAAAGGAAGTGCTTCATTGTCCCTCTGGGCTGGGCCTTTCTCATTTCCAAGGAGAAATGAATTGTGTTGTCTTGATGGATGGGGGAGGGCTGTTGGCGCTTTGCTATCTTGCTCCTTTTGAGAGTGTGTGTAATAAATAGATTAGGATGACACAGGGAAGGAAGTGAGACTCAAGAAGTGAGTGGTGTGTAGAGAGGTGTTCAGGCCAGGTCATAGAAGAATCTGGAAGTAGACCTCCAGCAGGGATTAAATTGAGGTTTTAAAAAGAAAGGGCTGCTGGAGAGGCAGACAAGAGCCTACTCTGTGTCTTAGTCAGGGTTTCTATTGCAGTGAAGAGACACCATGACCACAGCAACTCTTATAAAGGAAAACATTTCCCTGGGGCTGGTTTACAGTTTCAGAAGTTTAGTCCATTGTCACCATGGAGGGAAACATGGCGGCATGTAGGCAGACATGGTGCTAGAGAGGTAGTTAAGAGTTCTGCATCTTGGAGGGCTGGAGAGATGGCTCAGAGGTTAAGAACACTGGCTGCTCTTCCAGAGGTACTGAGTTTGATTCCCAGCAACCACATGGTAACTCACAACCATCTGTTATGAGATCTGGTGCTCCCTTCTGTACACTGTATACATAATAAATAAATTAAAAAAAAAAAAGAGTTCTGCATTATGATCCACAGGTAGCAGGAAGAGAAAATGATGCTGAGCCTGCCTAGATCTTCTAGAGCTTCTAGAGCTTCTGAATCCTCAAAGCCCATCCCCAGTAACCCTGAGGCCACACCTCCTAACACTAACAAGGCCACACCTCCTAACACTAACAAGGCCACACCCCCTAATTGTGCCACTCTTTATGGGCTTGTGGAGGCCATTCCCATTCCACCCACCACCTTCAACTCCCTGGCCTCTGGAGACTCACAGCCATGTCATAATACAAAATGCATTTAGTCCAACATCAGAGGTCCTCATAGCCTGTTACAGTCTCAACAGTGTTTAAAAGTTCAAAGTCTCTCCTACGACTCATGAAATCTCTTAATTGTCAAGCCCCGTAAAATCAAAATTAAAAAGCAAATCACATAACTTCCAACATACAATGGCACAGATTATGTGTTAGCATGCTGAAAGAGGGGAAAGGGGACATAATGAGAAAATACTGGATAAAGCAAAGCTGAAAATCAACCGGGAAAACCCCAAGCTCTGCATCTTCATGTCTCATGTCAAGGCAGCTTCAGATCTCCAACTTCTTCTTTTTTGCCTGGTGTTTGCCTGGAACTGGAACTACAGACAGTTGTTAGCTGCCATGTGGGTGCTGGGAATCAAACCCGGGTCCTCTGGAAGAGCAGACGGTGCTCTTAACCACTGAGCCATCTCTCCAGCCCCAGATTTCCACCTTCTTTCAGCTTTGTTGACCGCAGCACACTTCTTCCTCTGGGGCTGGGTCCATGCCCTGTCAGTGGCCTTCCTTGCCCCGTGTCTCACAACTCTGGCATCTCCAACATCTTGGGGTTTCCAAGACAATGTGGCAATGGCCTCTCCGGGTCTCCTTGCAGGGACACCCCTGCCACATGCCTGACCTCAGCAGCTTTACTTACTACAGGAAGGAGATTCTAGAACCACTGGAGAGAGATTCTTTTCTTACATCCTTGACTCTAAAGCCAGAACCACGTGGCCAAAGATACCAAGTTCTGATGCTTGCTGGGGCAGGAACATGGTCCCCTTGTTCAATGGCATCTTTATCAGCTTTCTGGTTTGGGTGGTTTTTCTCACTGCCTAAGCTTGGCTATCCTAGAACTCAATTTGTAGACCAGGCTGGCCTTGAACTCAGAGATCCATCTTCCTCTTCCTCCCAGTGCTGTGGTTAAAGGTGTGCATGAAAACCCTCACCCCAAATTGTTCTTTTATTCCTTTCCATAAGGCCTGAGGTCAGCAGTTCCTTTGTTCCCACTGTCCTTTTCTCCTCAGACTGGACGTTTTTCACTCTTCCCTGCTCAGCTGCTCTTTTTTATTATAGATGTGCATAAATGTGCCCGCTATAATCAAGCAACACCCTCAATGCTTGGCTGTCTGGAAATCTCCTCTGCCAATGCTGTTAATCCAGAACCCTTCGGTTTAGTTTCATGTAGATTTTTTTTTTTTTTTTTTGGACAACAGCACAGCGCAGCCACATTCTTTGACAAAACATTACAACATTCATCTCCTCTGAAATCTCTTGAGCATGCAGTTCAGATCACCCCCAGAAACACTGGTTTTCATGCTCCTGCTAAGATGCTCATTATGCCCCACTCAGTAGTTCCCATTTCTTTTCTAGTCCAAAATCCCCAAACCATCTCTTTCCCTCCAAACAAAATATAATCTGGCCTATCAGTCACAGCTGGCGCCTGGTACCAACTTCTGTCTTTGTTTTCGTTCAAACCACCATGCTGTGCAAGCATGAAGATCCAAAACCCCTGTTGAAGCTAGGTATGATAGCCTATGTCATGCTCTTACAGCCCCCAGCTGGCGAGGCAGAGACAGGTAGATCTCTGGGGCTCTTTGACGAGTCACCATAGCCAAAATCAGCAAGTTCCATGTTTAAAAAAGAGAAGCAAGGTGGTCTGAATATGAGGATCAACAACTGAAGTTGCCTCTGGCTCAACACACACACACACACACACACACACACACACACACACACACCCCTTGTGTTGACCCATTCACCCATCATTCTTCCATACAGACATGGCTCCCTCAGGGCACAGAAATGCCCTTGGTCCTATGAGCATCTTGGGCCCAGGCTCTCTGTGTGACCACACTCCCTCACAGCTTGGTTCTGCCCCCATCAGATAGTGAGGATCAGCTGACTGGGTGCCCCCGGGGCCTGCAGGAGTGTGCCTGATCACTGGGGTGGCAGTCTGGGAATGAGAGCCTGTGATGATGTACTGGAAAATACCAGTGTAGGACTAAGGAGATGGCTCAGAACACAGTGCATGCCACAAAAGCATGAGGATTCAGCTGTGTCTCTTAGGAAAGAAGCCCGTTGTGATGGCTCATGCCTGTAGCCCTGTACTGGGGAGACAGAAACAGAACAGGTAACCTAGAGGTGGGAGCTGGTATGGAGGTCATGGAGGAATGGCACTGGTTCTCCTCGTGATTTCTTCAGCCAGCTTTCTTACTGTACCCAGAACCACCAGGGATTGTACCATCCAAATGAGCTGGGCCCTCCTACAACAATCACCAATCAAGAAAATGTATTCCAGGCTAGCCCGCAGGCCAGTCTGGTGGGAGGTTTTCTCAGTTGAGATATCCTCTTCACAAATGACATTCCAGCTCATGTCAAGTTGACATAAAACTAGCCAGGACACCCATATAACTTGCATAAACTCACACACAAATAAATAAATGTAGAAAAATTTAAATAAAATGGGATGAGACTGATAAAGATACTCAATGTTAGTCTCTGCCTCTACACACATACCTGCACATGCACACACACACACACACACACAGAGAGAGAGAGAGAGAGAGAGAGAGAGAGAGAGAGAGAGAGAGATTCTGCCTCCCTCTGGCCAGGCAGGGAGTGTGGAGGAGGAAGGCCTGCTGCCTGGGCCAGGAGGCGGGAAGGACAGAGAGCCTCAGGCTTCCCTGGGCCATTAAAGTTTATCGTTTGCCATAGCAGTGATTGAAAAAGGCTTTTTGCAGGACTGAAATGTGAGCAGTGAAACTAGCTGGTTGATATGGACACCGGGGTGCTTATCCCATAAAAATACCCTCTGTGTCAAAGGGTTTCAGTAAATGTGCCTGGGAGTATTAGCAGTCATTTCTGCCAGCCTCAGGCTCCCGAGGGTGAGGGTGTGAGGTAAAGAGCTGTAAAGGAGGAACGGAGGAGGGGACAGAACCGACAGCATGGCGACTGGCTTCCCTGTGCAGCATCCCCGGCCGCTCAGATAGGGCTGTGCCTTGGGTACCTTCACCTTACCAGCTCGGACTGGGAGAGGGAAATGGCTATTGTTAAGCTATATATGTCACCTTTGTGTGACCTCACTGACAGGGAATGGCAAAAGGCAAGTTCCTTTGATTCAGAGAGGCTGTGCTGTGGGCAATCAAGAGGCTGTGCTGTGGGCAATTTAGTCCTTCAAGCCTCATCTGTAAAATGGGAATGGCGACAGACATCAGGGGAACCCCCAGGTAACATGAGGGCCCATCAGTATCAGGCTGTCACTGTCACTGTCATTCACTAGATGCTCACTGAGAGGATAGCAGTAGAGCATCAGGCACCAGCAGGTAGTGCTGTGAAGGGGCATGTGTGCCTGCCCCCCAAGGCACGTGCCCTCTCTGGGCATCAGTTAGCAGAAAAGCAGCCAAGGACTCTGGGTGAAGAACTGGAACAAGGGGCCCTGTTGCCCATCCAAGAGGTGAGAGAGGGCATCTTGTCCCCTTCCTAGGAGGGATGGCTCCCTTGGGCATGGCCCCAGCTTCCACTAGTAGGCCACACGGGCATCTGCTCTGAAGCTGTGGTCTTGAGGAAATCAGTGTCATGGGAACGGCTCCCAGCTCTGCTGATGTTTCTGCCTGGAGAAACTTGTGTGGGTGGCTTGCTTCGGGAGTCATATTTTGCCCAGGAAGGAAGGGAGAAAGTCACCCACCTGGTCTATTAGCATGTATATGGCTAATAGACCGAGGGAGGGGCTGCAGGCAGGGGAGCCATCCTCCTCAGCCTGGAGAGCATATTAATGCCCCGCAGCAGCACTTGGAGTGTGCTCTTGTCTGCAGCTTATATTGCAGAGTTCAAGTTCTTAGCAGGGGCTCCTATGCTGCCATTATCATTGCTTCTTAGCAATCAATATACTTCCTATCTTTTGACCCACTTGGGAGGGCATAGTCTTACCCCAAATGCCCTTCCTGGGAAGTGTTCCCCAAGGAGTGACCCACATTCATGGAGCCTGACACATGCTCCCATCCAGGGTCTTTCCCAAGTCCAGCTCTGATCTCTATTTTGTCTCCATGGTTCTATCCTTGCTCAGTCCTGCTATATCAACTCCTCCATCCCCACATCCTGAGTTTCTGTCACTGATGCAGCTGGCTCTAAAGAATGGCCCTGAAGGGAACTTGTAGGAAATACTGGGGGTGTCGGAACTCAGAGGAGAACATCACAAACATTTGACTAGGGCAGGTCGGTGGCTAGATGGTCCATGCTTCACCTGCAAGCCCATTTTACAAGAGCAGCATCCTTGCTCGTCCTGGGTCATCTGCTGTGCCCAAAGCCTTGGCTATAGCTGGTCCCTCACAAGCCTTCATATGCATTTGTATACATACTTCCTTAATAGTTTCCTTAGCAGGTATTAGTTACACACAGTAATGAGTTCGTTATGATATTGTCATACATGTACATGATGTATTTTGATCCTGTTTGCTTTCCGTCACTACTCCTTGGCCGCTCTTCTGTGTTCATAACTTTCTCCTTTTCTTTTTGGTGACCAATGAGTTTCATAGAGTTTCTTAAAGGAGCCTAGGTGAGGGGTTGTACAAAAGTGTGGGCTACCTGCCAGAGGCTTCAACACAAGAACCCCCCCATCACCTATTTACTACTGCCTGTGGTTCTCACAGAGGCTGTGCCTCATGAGCCCCTCCCCTTTCCCGTGATGTGTTCTTAAGAAGCTCCTGAGTCTGTGAGAGCTTTTTCTCTCGTATGAGGGCATTCTGAGCTGTATGTTGAGCCTACTAGCCATAGACAGGGCTGGCGGTCCTGTTTCTCTGGGTTCCTACACTTTGCCTATGCAGGGGCTTAATCTTCCCATGCTCTGTCACAAGCTCCACTTCCCTGGAGCTCTGGTCCTCTCTCCAAAAGACTTGCTGCACCCTAGAGGCTTAGAACAACCTCATGCTTTTGGAGTTGCCTAGTGACCACCAGATCTGAACTTGGCCACCTTGTCCCCACATTACAGCATCTGTTCAGGACTTCTCACCCAAATCAAGGGCTGTGTGATAATTTATGCAAATGAGGGAGGGTGGGTGGTAGACAGAGTCACAGACATCCATCACCCCATCTCCCAGCACCAGTCACCCTTCATCAGGCCCTTAAAAGATAATACAGTTTTTGTTTAAGGCAATTACTTAATCTTGACAAACTCCTGTGTTAAGCAGGGCTATTAATGGGCCCCGCCATTAATCAGTGCAAACCCAGGTGGGTGCTTTCTCTGAACTGCCATCACTCTTGGGGACCCAGGGTGGGCCCTTTGCCATCCTCAGAGTCCTAATTACACAAACAGCATACTAACCACGAGCATCCCACGTGGGTTGCAGGGGCACCCAGCCATGGGCAGGGAAGAGGCCCATTTTTAATGCCAGTCAGGAGGTTTTCTGAGCCAAGCAGGATGATCCATGGAGGTTATTAGTAGGCACCAAGAACACAGCTGTGGAAAACAGATAACACCTCTCTTGAGGGTCCCTCCTACTTAGCATCCAGTTTGTCGCCTACCTGGTGGTACGCAGAAGCACTGCATGGAACTGCCTCTGTTTGCAGTTACGATGGCCAGGATGGAAGGGGAAGTATGCCTGTTGGGCATCATCAGCTCTGATGTCCCATAAAGGAGCTGGGTATCAGAGGAATCCTCCTCATCCATCCTACACTTATGTCCCTGTCACACTGGTACCCTGCCCAGGCTGTCCCAGGGGAGCTGCCCCCCCCAACCAGTAGTGAGTAGAGCAGAGAGAGCCTGGGTCCCCCAGGGAGTTTCATTTCTGTTTGGGTGATAATGTGACCTAAGAAAAAACTACTTAGGAAAGACAGATTTATTTGAGCTTGCTGGTCCAGGTTACAGTCATTCATTGTGGGGAAATCAAGGCCGAAACTTCAAACAGCTTCAAAGAGCAAAGAGAAATAAATATGCACGTGCTCACTTGCTTGTGCTTAGCTGGATTTCTTCACTCCTTACATTGTTCAAACTTCCGGCCTAGAAAACGGTGCCGCCCACAGGCCAGTAACTTGTATCACAATGGTCACAGAAGAAATGTGGCTGTCTTATCCCGCTGTGAGGATGGATAGGAATCTCTGTGAGTGGGTACAAGACCTGGCTAGGCACTGATTATCATGACTAGGGTCAAGTCACCATGCTTCTCCATGCCTCAGGTTTTTCTTCTGTAAAATAGGGTGGATATTAACACTTTCTGAGGGCTGTGGGGATCCATGTCTTAAGAATGGGACCCACTCAGGAAGTGCCAGCACATGTCACACAGTCATGCTTATTGGAAGTCATCTATGAGGAACCTGACGTTCTGGAGACTCCACCAGCCCCCAGTCCCAATGTGTGAGGAGTTTTTCCCTGGATATTGAGCTCTGTTTTTTTTTTTATAGGAAGTCATCTTCATCTGCTTTTAATTCATACACTTAGCTCATCAAAATATTGTTTTGCAAGAGGCTTTTTGATGTCCAGGAAGTCTTTGGAATGGCTCTTCTTTATATAGTCTCATTCCAGGAAGATGGCTCTAGAAACCACTTGACGTGATAGGTTGGCTCTATGGCCATGTTTTTTTTTTTTTTTAAAAAAAAAGAAAGAAAGAAAGAAAGAAAATTACATTTATTTATTTGTATGTATCTATATGTATGTACTAGGTTTGTGCATGTCACAGGTCACTGTGGAGGTCAGAGGATAACTTGTGGAAATTGGTTCTCTCCTGCAACCATGTGAATTCTGGGGATGCAACGCAGGTCATTAGGCTGGGCCACACACCCCATTACCCACTGAGCCATCTGGCCAACCCATGGCCATGTTTTCTTATCTTAGTTTCTTCATGCAGGAAAAAAACTCTTCACAGGGTTTGGGAAGCAGCCTTCAGGGTGCTGGTGGACCCCCATCATCTTTGCTAGCAGTGACCACCATTTCTGTCAGCGTGTCCAGGAGTGAGGGGGTGAGAATAGCACATGCTGGAAGCTTCTATCAATCCATGGTGTGACGAAGGTAGGAGCCAGGCTCCTGGACACATTGCATGGCTTGGCTGACGTCTCCACAGCCTGGCTGCCCTCCCACTCTTGAGACCCTTTATGGCTTTGCATTCTGGAAAGCCTCTTATTCATTAAAAGGCCTCAGGAGTCCGCACACCCACTGCCACAACTGAACACAGCCCAGCTTGCCGGGAAGGCAGTGGGCGGTGATCCGGGCCAGGCCTCACTGATCAGCATTGCTCTGACCTGGTCAAGGGATGGGAGGGTGTGTCACACACCACTCAGTAACTCTCCTCTGGGCCCTAATGAGGAGATGGGCGGGAAGGAAAGAGGGAAGACATTGTTACTGTAATAGTAACCATTGTTATGTTAATTAAGTGATGTAGCAGAAGTTATGGAAAGCTACATTTCAAAAGGGGAAGGACTGAAGGGTGGGGCAATTCACACTTCCGTGTTTCATGTGTCAATAGGCCTATGATCAGCCTGGACTAGACCCATCAGTGTGCAAAGACAATGACAATAACCACTTAGGCCTGAGCTGCATGTGACCATTGATTGAGTATTAGGGATATATATGTCCCAGTAAGCTGCATGGAAGGGTCCCAGATTTTGAAGCCTCAGTGTAACCAAAAATACAAAATGTCTCATTAACAGTATTTAAACCACTTCCATGCTGACGTTTTGTGTGTGTGTGTGTATGTGTATGCTTGTTCATGTGTGTGTGAGTACATGTATGTGCATGTGTGCACATTTGTCTGGAGGCCAGAGGACAACCTTGGGTGTGGGTTCTCAGAAGCTGTCTACCTTTTTGGGTTTTTGACAGTCTCTTGTGATGTGGAACTCACTGATGAGCCTGGGTTACTGGTCACCTAGTAAGATCATAGGCGGTCAGCCCAGTGAGCTCCAGGGGTCCAGAAGGCTCCTCCTCATTGGAAGTTTAGCCTCCATTGCAAGCACTGTGGCAGCTGATGCCACTAAAATTCATGGAGACCTGATAGTACAGGGGTACATATGTTTTTTTGAAAGACCCAAATAGCCCCTGAAAGTCTGCCCACAAAGCCTAGAAGCTGCCACATGATGGGGTGACAAGGAAGTTGGTCACTGGAGCAAGGGAGACTGTCATGGGACAGTGAGGTGTGTTGGGAACACATCTTCACTATGTTATTTCACCCAGCTCCACCTCTACAGTGGGTGCAAGGAGCATGGGGCCCCAGGCACCAGTTTGCTGGCTGCTTTTCTCCAGCTCCATGAAGTTGTCTTGGGTTGGTTCTCCTTGTGTGTCTCTCTCCTACCTCTCCCCTTCCTTTCCTCCTCCGTGTGTGTGTGTGTGTGTGTGTGTGTGTGTGTGTGTGTGTCTGTGTGTGTCTGTGTCTGTGTGTGTGTCTGTGTGTGTGCGTTCTCTCTGTGGGGAGCTGTGCATGCCCATGTTGTATGCATGTGCGTATAAGTAAGAAGACACCTCAAGTGTCATTCCTCAGGAGCTATCTACCTTTTATTTTGGAAGACAGGGTCTTTCACTGACCTGGAATTCACCAATAGGCTAGGTTGGCAGACCAGCAATCCCTGGAGATCTACCTGTCTCTGCCTCCCCAGCTGTAGGAAGGATTACAAGCACATCGCTACACCAAGCTTTTGTTACATGGGTTCTTCTAGGGGATCAAACTCGGGTCCTTGGGCTTGTAAAACAAATACCTTAGCGACCAAGCTGTCCCTGCCCCTAGATTCAGAGTCCCTGGAACTGCAGTTCCCTGTGCTTCAAACTCATTGTTTGTGGGCTATCACATAACTTTCTAGGAAACAGATTATATTTCCTAGACAATTGCCGCCTTATTCAGGCTTGACCTCCCTAATGTTTCTTTTGGCCTTAAGATTCCTTCCTGTGGGGCTGGAGAGATGGCTCAGAGGTTAAGAGCACTGACTGTTCTTCCAGAGGACCTGAGTTCAATTCCCAGCAAAACCACATGGTGCCTCACAACCATCTATGATGAGGTCTGGTGCCCTCTTCTGTAAAACTGTATGCATAATAAATAAATAAATCTTTAAAAAAAAAAAAAAGATTTCTTCCTGTGTAACCTGGGTCTGGGAGATGGCTCAGTTAGCAACATGCTTGTCTTGCAAGCATGAGGACCCAAGTTTGATGCTCAGTATCCACTGAGAAAATGCTAGGCATGGTGATATGTGCAGGTAACCTCATTGCTGGGGAGGTGGAGACGGGCAGCTGCTAGAACTCACTGGTCAGCTTGCCTAGCCTAATGGCCGAATGCCAGGTCTCAGAGGGAGGCTTGTGGATGATGTCTACATGACACCAGAGGCTTTCATTGGCCTCCTTGAGTGCATGTGTGCGTGCACACACACACACACACACACACACACACACACACACACACACACACACAGAGTCCCTTACTTGGAACCTCACTGGTCAACTGGAACTGATGAGTAGCCCCTTCTGTTCCCCAGGACAGATGTGGGGATTTCTTTGGGATCTTGTGGTGCTCTTCTGTGTCCCAGCCCTGCTGAAGAGAATGGACCTCAGCAGAGCTGCAGTAGAGACTGCCACACCAGTGCTCTTGAAGGCTCTGCTGTGTGCCGTGTCTCTCTGGTCTCTGGCCTGCCACTACCTTCATTCCACAGCTGAGGAAACTGAGGCACAGGATGATTCACTGGGGCGGTGCCTACCCATCACTAGTAAAGCCTCTGGGCTGGCCCCTAGTCTGCTCCTGTGGCCAGTTCCATATTGTCTCAGGAGCACCATGCATGGTCCAGTTTCCTCAGGCTTCAGTCAGCCTCTCCCATGGTGTTTTCTGGAGCACTCTTGGGAATGTGTGCATGTCTCTTTTCTCTTGATGTCCCAGCCTTGAGTTCATCCTGAGGATGTTGTCCACATGCAGTGGCTCACGATGCCTCCAGCCCAGCCCATATGCTCTTCCGACAGCTATCTTGTTAGTGATGCCTTGACCAGGTAGACTTTGTACAGCGGAAGGTCCAGCCGCTTACTCAGCCTGCTGGACAACAGGCATCTTGAGCTGTTTGAATGTCCTGCCTGATTTTAACACCCCCTCCCAAGTGAGACTAAACGCCTTTTAATCCCATGCTGTGAAGTAGCTACTCAGACTATCATTATTCTTATTAAAAGCATCTTGTGAGGCTGTGACTCCCAGCAGGAACCTCTGAAAGCAGCTGTCCTGTGGCTGGTTACCTTGCAAGACCCTGAAGATGAGCCTGCTGGGTCTTGAGGACTGAGGTGTCTTTGCTTCTGAACTGTTTTAATGCCAGCCATTCTAGCTCTGAGGTATGGGTCTTGAGAGCACGCTGCCACTTGAGTCCACCTGACTGACTAGCCTTGGAGGCTGTCCACGATTCTAAGTAAACTGAGGACAAGGCGGCTCAGTGAGGGCTCTCCAGCTTTGGTCCACTCCTTCATCTTTACAGCACTGAAAAGTCTAGGTGACTCAGAGGCTACATCCCTAACGACGCCAAGGCTGCTTGTTTAGACATTTTACAAATGAGGTCTACGCGCCATATTCCTTTGTTTTTATCCTGTACACAGTGGCCACAGGTACTAGGGAGCATGTGTGGAGTAACTAGCCTGAGCTTTCTGGGGATTGGTGTCTGGAGATGTGCTGAACATCCAGGAGGGACCCGTTTGCCAGAGTCCCTTTCTGCAAAGCTATGAACCCCATCTTCTAAGAACTTTGCATCTTCTTTATTTGTTAAGACAGTGTCTCATTGGCCTGGAATTGGTCAATTTAGCTAGGCTACCTGGAGCTCCAGGAATCTGCCTCTCTCCCTGCCCACCACTGGGATTCCAGGCATCCTGCTTTTCTTTTGCCTAGAGATAGAACTCAGTTTCAGCTCCTCATGTTATGTGACAAACACCTTACTGCCTGAGCCATCATCCCGGTCCTCCTCCTCCTCCTCCTCCTCCTCCTCCTCCTCCTTCTTCTTCTCCTTCTTCTTCTTTGACAAAGATTTATGTATTATGTATACTGTATACAGAAGAGGGTACCAGATGTCATCATAGATGGTTGTGAGCCACCATGTGGTTGCTGGGAATTGAACTAGGGACCTCTGGAAGAACAGTCAGTGCTCTTAACCTCTGAGCCATCTCTCCAGCCCACACCATCTCCTTATGTACAAGATATAAGCATGACTCACTGCTCATGTCCTTCCATTACGAGGAAAATGACCCAAGGAACCATCTGGACAGGAGTGAGAATTTCTTCTGTTGTCTTGCCAGGCTTATTCATTTTGAAGGGTAGTACTGAAATAATTGCCCTGGGTTTCACTTAAGACGCAAGGAATATCTTTTTTCTCCCCGTGATGTGACTGTGCATATATATGCAAACACACATATATACCTGTGTGTATATTCCTAGAGGCCAGAGGACAACCTCAGATGTCACTCCCAGGAACACTGCCCACCTCCTTTGAGACAAGGTCTCTCATTCTGGAGCTTACCAATTAGGCTAGACTGGATGAGTAGTGAGCCCCAGTATCTACCTGACCTTACCATTCACACTTGCCTGGGTTTGGGGATTGAATCTATGTCCTCATGCTTACAAAGCAAACATTTTCTCAGCCTAGCTATCTGCCCAGCCCAGACACAGGGAGTTCTGAGCTGAAGTGACTATTGGTCCATTATTCACTAACTAGAAAAGTCCAAACAGACTTCTATAGTGGGAGAGAAAATAGAAGACCCTCCCAAAAGGCACTGTGACATCCCTTCATTTCTGGAGGTCAGAGCTGGCTCCAGCCTCAGAGTGCTCATAACAGAGTAGTCATCCCCAAAGCGTGTGATGGAGGAACAGCAGTGAGTGTCCTCCACAGAGGTGCAGGGCCCAGCCTGAAGGCTCTGGAGGAGGCATACAGCTGTTCAGTGACCATTGCGCATGTCAGGGCAACATGAGTTAAAGATCTGGTCTCCTGACACAGGGTTACCTGGAGACTTCAGAGAGCTAGCTGCTTCTTCTCCAGAAGAGTTTCTCTTGGATGCTACATACACACACACACACACACACACACACACACACACACACACACACACAGAGAGAGAGAGAGAGAGAGAGAGAGAGAGAGAGAGAGAGAGAGAGAGAGAGAGAAATGGGTTCTCAGTATCAGCACCCTCATTCTTGGATGGTTTGGTCCCCTGGCTACAACCCAAGGGCAGAGGGCCCGGCACTCAGAACCAAGACCCCACACGTGTTTTCTTGATCCTTGGTCACAGAGACAACCACGACACTGTCTACTCAGCTTCGGCCAGCTGCCCTTCCTTGGCCTCGTTCCCCTGCAGGTTACATTTATACGTGCTTGAGTCTTCTCCCAACATAGATCTATCATCTTACTTATTCTTCGTGTACTTAACAAACACATTTCTAGGAAAAAGGATTTAAGGACATTCTCTAGGGAAGAACCTGGATCATGACCCATCATGGAGGGAAGGCACAGGAACCGGAACACAGGTGTCTGGTCCCTTGCCCTTGGGAAGCAGAAAGAGATGAATGCTGTCACTTGGTCACTTTCTCCTTTTATTCAGTCCGGAAGCCCAGCCAGTCTGCTGGTTTGAATGAGCCCTCCCTCCTATGGTGGTGGATTTGAGGACTGGGTCCCTGGTTGGTGGCCTTTGACAGTTTGGGAGTTGGGGAAGGTGTGGCCTTCTTAGGAGACTCTGTCACTGGAAGTGGACTGAGGGTTTAAAGATCCCCACCATTTGTAGTTCTCTTGCTCTGCTTTCTGTTTTCTGTTCCAGATGTGCAAACTCAGCTTCGGGTCCAGCTGCCACATGTACCATTTGCTTCAGTGTCTCACTCCATGACAGACACTTGTCCCTCTGGAACTGTAAATCACATAAACCTTTCTACACATGGCCTTGCTCATGGTATTTATCATAGCAGCCAGGGGGACGGGGGATAATATGCTCTCCCACACTCAGGGCTAGTCTTTCCTGCTCAGATAAACCTTAGTGGAAACACCCTCACAGCTCCACCCAGGAGCCCAGGAGTGTGTTTCCATGGTGATCCTACATCCCATCACATTGACAATAAAGAACAACCGCACACCACCTTTACTGTGCACAGGTTCTTGTCAGTACCTGGGTAAGAGGGCTTCCTAAAGAAGCCCACTTCTTTGGTCCCACCCACATAGGACACAGGTCCTGCTCTCTCTCTCACACAGGACACAAGTCCTGCTGTCACTGACACAGGACACAGGTCCTCCAAGCTCATTCCATCTTGTAGTCATAACTGAAAAGTTAGGAAGCTCTGAAGATACCTATTCTCCAGGGAATGAAGAGCCTGGAAGGCTGAAATGGCTCCAGTCTGTCACACAGTGCCCTGTCTATGGGTCATGAACACTGGGAAGCTTCTTGTCCCCATCTCTGGGCAGTGTCTACATGCTACATGAGACTTACCTCAGAACCTTCCAGAGGCTGACATGAGGTGACTGAGTTGTTTGTGTGAGAACCCCACTTCATTCACCACTGGCGTTGTTAAGAAGCCTTAGCTTGAGCTCGGCTTCCAGAGGACTCTCTCTGCCTCCTTCCAAGGCCTTCCTCACACACAGCAAGATCATTCTCTCAGGACCCTGCTGTACAGAAGCCTTCTCTTCAAACCCTACCAGCCAAGGAGCATTTGCTGTTTGAGTTAGCATACAAAAATTCTGGATGTTTAGTGACAGTCTCTTCCACCCCACCTCTTCAGGCTCTTTCTGCGCAAGATCAAAAACAAATGTGCAAAATGTGCATTTTTCCAGGGGATAGGGCATGGCCACTGAACATTCCCCACTTGGAGCCTCTTCCTTAGAGACTTGAAAAGAGAGGCATTTCTTTGAAATGGCATATGGGTGTGTGTGTGTGTGTGTGTGTGTGTGTGTGTGTGTGTGTGTTCCCGTCTTTTCTGGAAGAACATGATATAATTTAGGTTTCTGTTTTTCCTTAAACAACAACAACAACAAACCCATAATGAAAACATTGTGTGAAATGATCAGATTCAATATGCCAGCGGAAGACTGATTTTTTTTTTTTTTATGTAGAGTGGATCTAAGTGTTTGTGAGTGTATATATGGGGGAAGAGGTATATGTATATGCCTGGTGCATGTGTGTGTGTGTGTGTGTGTGTGTGTGTGCAGATGCACATGTATTTACAAAGACCAGAGCCTGGAGCTAGGTTGGCAGCTAGCAAGCCCCGGTGGCTTTAGTCCCTGTCTCTTGCAGCACAGGTGATGATGCCCAGCTCTTACATAGGTGCCAGGATTAGAACTCAGATCCTCACGCTTGCATAGCGAGTGCACTTCCCTGCTGGGTTGTCTGTCCATCCCTAAGCTAGCTCTTTTTTCCTCTATATCTCTGTGTTTCTTGGCTGCTGCTACAGCCTCCGTATGGGGCAATGTCTCTCATGAGCCGGAAGCTAAAACTTCCTCACAGAGGGCTTTGGGCCAGTGTGTATTTCTGGAAGCTTCCATCAGAAGCTTGAGGGGATGACCCATACTGAGCTGAAATGTCCAAGACTTCAGATGAACCGGCGCCAGTCTTCATTCCTTCACTTACTTATGTGAAGAGTTGGGTCTGCATACTGTGTGGTGACTGTGGGTGCAAAGCTCTGAGTGTGAGCCTGAGCATGAATGAATGAGTGTGTGCTAGCCGGTTCCAGCAGGTCTCCAGTGGCTGGGCTGGAGGCTGGTGAAAGGCTACTGGGCCAGTGAATTATGTGCGGAGATACAGAGGGTCATAGACATGAGCCAGTGCCTGTCCACGGAAGCTCCTTCTGTCCTGCTCATAGCTACCCTCAGCATTTATGCTGCTTTTTAAAGGCACTTCTCTGGGCAGGGGATGTAGCTGAGCATGAAAGCACTTGCCACGCATGTGTGTGAGACCCTGCTTCTATCTCCAGCACCGAGACTAAAAGACAGGTGCCTTTATATTTAGAAAGATGAACTCTGCATCTTCTGGGCCCTGGAATGTAGACAGGCCAGCACTAGCTCTCCAGCCTGCCCCCACCCCAGGAGCTGCTAGAAGGGAGTAGCCAGTCTCTTCACTACAGCTAGTAAGTTCCTAGTTTGATTATGGACTTTGAAAGTTTCAACCATCATTATGTATTACCAGTTAATAGCAATGGCTAAATATGCAGGTTCTGCCTAAGCATGTCCTCAGCATGTACTGTATTCACATGCCTGTAGAAGCCAAAGGACAAGCTTAGCTATTGGTCTCAGTTGCTGTCCATTTTATTTGACACAGGATGAATAATAAGGACTCATTGGCCTTGAACTTGCCATGTAGGCTAGGTGACTGACTAGTAGCCCCAGGGATCTGCCTGTCTCTGCCTCCCAGCTCTGGGATTACAAGTGTGCATCATCACCCCCAGCTTTTTCTTTTATAGTGTGTATGAGTGTTTTACATTGCCTGCATGTATGGCTGTGCACCGTGTGCATGCTTGGTGCTTGCAGAGGCCAGAGAGGGTGTCTGATCCCCTAAAACTGGAGTTACAGATGATTGTGAGCAGCTATGTGGGCGCTAGGAACCAAACACAGGTCCTCTTCAAGAAAAGACACTGCTGTTAATCACCGAGCCTCCGTGTAAGCATCCGCCAACCCCAGCTTCAGAACAAAACAAAACATGGATTCTGGGAGGTAGAGCTCAGGCTCCATGCTTGGCCTGCAAGCCCTTTACTGACTGAGCCATCTGCATTTTCCCTTCTGTCTTTATAGCATCTGCATATAGTTATTGATCTTAATGCTGATGGCAGATGGAGACTGTGCATGGAAATTTACCAAAATCCCTGGAACTGGCAGGAATCTCTGATTCCCAGAGTCGCCAGTCTCCAAAGTGCCTGGCCATTCTGTCACAGCTACATGCCTATGCTTACCTGTTCAGAGGTGAGAACTCAGAAAAGGGTGGCCATCTGCTTCTATCTTGCTTAAGAGACAAGAGGCTGGCTGGTTCAAGTGCCCGTTGTCCACCGCTGGCTCCTCCCTGAACTTGGCTCGCCAGCTGGGTTTCTCGAGATTTCTGCTTGGTTTCTGTTTGCCTAATCCCTAGTGGAGAGCATTGCAAGCGTGAAACATCGAAGACAAATTAAAATTAAAATTTCAGAAGAGGCCTGGAGAGATGGTTCAGTAGTTAATACACTTCCTACTCTTTCAGAGGACCAGAGTTCAGTTCTCAGTACATATCAAGTGGCCTGTATGTGTCTCTTGCTCTGGGGGATGTGATGTCCACTTCTGGCCTCTATGGGTACATGCAGCATACATTCATACACACAATAAATTATTAATTTTTTTTCAGGGGAAAGTATCCTCTTGTTGAGAGTTTTTCACATTAGTGCCAGTTGGGAAGCTCATGCTATAATCCCAACACTCAGAAGGCTAGCAATCTTCAGAGGAAGACTGTCAACATTCAAGGCCAGCTTGGGCTACAACCTGAGACTTTGCCTTCCACTTCCCTGAAACTGATAACATTAAATCCAAATGTCTACCAACAGTTTAACAGATAATCGAAATCTGGTATATCCATACAATGGAATAGCATTCAGACATAAAGGGAGAGAAATTACAGCCCGTTCTACAGTTTGGTGAACCCCAAGGGAATATGCTGAGCAAAGTAAGCTAGACCCAAAAGGACAAGTGGTGTACTGATAAAAGTGTTACCATGGTCACAAGGACTGACCTTAGGACCGTTGTCAGGGACTAGGGAACTGTTAGTGTGTAATGAGGACAGTTCCCTTTAACATGTTGATGAGCTCCGTAGGTGGAGGTGGTGACAGCCTCACAGTGTGAACGTGATGCTGGACTATCTACATACAGTGGTGAGAACAGTTGGTGTCTATGAGCATGTTCATGTATGTGAGGGGCATGTGTTATATGGGTGTATGTTTATATATGCACATGCATATGGAGGCCAGAAGTTAGACTCTGTTCATTCTTCAAGTGCTGTCCACCTTGTTTTTTGAGACATGGGCTCTCACTAGGATCTGGGACCTGATAGTAGGGCTGGGCTGTCTGGCCAGAGAGCCCCAGGGATCCTTCTGTCTCCTTCTCAGAGCTGGGTTTGGGAGTGTGCACCAGCTCGCTTGGCTTTTCATCTGGGATCTGGCTTTGTATTCGGGCCCACTAGGCTATCTCCCCTATCCCAGCTCACCACTTCTAATGTTAATTATCAACCCAGGCAGCTGGCGGGCACCTCCAGAACTGAAAACACCAACACGTGTGTGTCAGTTTGTAGCTGAGTCAGCCCGGTCTGCGCTTGGCCTGTGCTCAACAAATCATCGCGATAATTGCAGGATGCTCTTTGCTTATTGAAAGAAAATGCCTGAGTGCCCCAGAGGCAAACATAATTATAGGCTTTAGGAGAACAGGGCCTTTTAACAAGTAGGCTGGGAAAGGGCTAAGGACTGGAGCGTTCCTCTGTGGAAGCTTCCCTCAGTCAGAGGCCACCGGCTCAGGGAAATGCGGCTGAGCCTGACGGTGCATCACCCACATCATCAGGGTTGCTGACAGCTCCGTGTGTTTTGATAGATGCGCTGAAATAACCCTAGTCTTCGAAAACTGTTACTAGTGTAAACACTAGAAAGTTCTCTTCTATGGTATTGTGGTAAAAGGAGGAAAATTAACCATTGTTTAGGGCTGGGAAGATACTAAAGAACTTGCTGTGCAAACATGAGAATGCAATCCCCACACACGTCAGAAACCTGGAATGGGGACATGTGTTTGCTATCCCGGGGATGATAGGTGGATCACTGGGTCTGCAGCTAGCCTAGCAGAATCAGTGAAGCCCAAGGCCTGATGAGACCTTGTCTTATAAAACAATGTAGATAGCACCAAAAGACAATACCTGAAGTTTTTCTCTGGTCTCCATATGCACATAAATACATGTGCACATGCATGTTCGCCAAGAGCAGAGAATTAGCTATCTAATTAGCTATCTAGAAGTCCCCAAGCCAGGCCTAGCCTGGCTTTACAGATGGTGGTAGGTAAATATGTGCAGCCCATGTGCACAGTGGATCTAAGCGGTACCTAACGCTGCTGAAGCCACACACACGCAGCCAAGCCGGGGTGGGCAGAAGCTGGCTGGAGTTGGAGCCTGTCAGCGCTGTCAGCCCTGATTTGCGGCCAAGCTGGGCTCCCCAAGTTCAAAGAGCATTGAGCTGCTTGTCTTTGTCAAGAGCACGGCTGGGGATCTTTTATGTGGAAGATGTAGGATTCTCGGGCTAGCTTTGATTATTTATTCATCCCCCCTTCGCGGGTGTGCGATAGCACAGGCATCGCGGAGTCCCTTGTCCTGACCACTCTGGCTCAGGAATTCATGGAGCTTAAAGCCTTTTGAAAATTGTTTTTTCAGGGAGGGGGAAAGTTTTTGAAGTCTTCTCTCTCTCTCTCTCTCTCTCCCTTCCTATCCACAGTTCCTCAGCAGCTCCTGCCGCCCTTCCATGCGCCTTTGCCGATTGAAATGAGACACCAAGAGGGACGGTACCATTACGATCCTCACTCAGTCCACGGTGTACACGGGTAAGTGCTGGCTTCCATGTGCTGCTCCCGGTGGGAGGCCGCCTGCCTCTCTGTTCGTGTCACAAAAGTGCCGTGACTGTGCACCCATAAGCAGGTGGCAACGCATACTAACCACCTTCTGGGTTCTTCTGAGAAGCAAGATCGGACCACATGTCAGCACTGTGGCTTGTGCCTCTAGGCTTCTTTGTTGGCCCTTACATAATGGGAGACTCATCACCCAACCCGTACCCCAAACCCAAGTTGGGAATGCAACCGTAGGTATAGGCTGCCCTGGCAGAGAGGTTTGGAGTTCACTGAGGCATGGCGTGGTTCCCTACCCTTTAAAATAAGCTCGGTGGGGAGTAGGGGTGAGGGTGGGAGGGGTGTCTGTTTCTGCCTCCCACCTTGATGCCGCCAAGAAGAAAGGCATTTCCTTCTCCTTGATGTGACTGGGCATTTCCATCCGGGACCTCCAGCCCCTGGCTGATGTTCATTCTCCTGGGGTTTGTTCCTTTCTCAGCCCTCCACCTCCCACCAGAGGAGAGACCCAGGTACTTTTGCCATTGCAGAGATAAACCCTTGAGCACAGCAACATGAGAAGTGAAAGTGTGTGTTGGTTCATGTTTTGAGGATGGAATCATCCGTGGCAGCTGGTCACATGGCGTCCACATTCAGGAAGCAGAGAGAGATGAATTCCAGGGCTCAGTTGGCTTTCGTCTTTTTTTTTTTTCCAGTGTAGGACCCCAGCTCATGTAGTACTGCCACCCAGAGCTAGGGCGGGTCCTCCCGAAGTAACCTAATTTAGGAAGTCCCCACAGGTGTGTATGTCTCCTGTGTGGGTCTCCATCACCAAATTGATCATCAATATTAATCATCACAGCGGTCTAGCCTTGGCCATTTCCCTACGCTCAGACTCTCCACAGCCTTGCATGCTTCGGAAGTGAGTCCCTCTGCCTGTCTCCTTCCCACTTCCTCTGGCCACTTGTCCACACCAGGATGCTGTCTGAGGTATCCAGCCTCTAGACCCCCCTCAGCTTCAGAGCCACCTCCTGAGGAGAACTGGATACCCCCCAAATGAGACCTTGCTCTGGATTCCAACACCACTGCCATGACAGAATAGACTGTTATTATACATGCTCTACAGAGACTCGAAGCTTCCCTTAGGACTCTGCCTCCAATGACAGATGCATAGTAGGTTCACACAGTGTTGAGTAGAATGTCCCCACTGATGCTCCACCTGTGAGACTCTATCTCCAACTAGAATAAAATTGGTCGGCACAGCTGTGTGCTCAGATGTTCGAACCCTTGTGCCTTTGCAGCATCCCAGGTAGCCCTCTGTGATACCAGTCTACTAGGCAGCCAACACAAGACTGTGGCTTTCTTTAAGACAGATTTTCTGACTAATATTGGGAAATAACAAGATGGCCCAGTGAATAAAAGTGATTGTGGTCCAAGCCTGGCGGCCTGCATTCATCCCCGGAACCCATGTGAGGAGAGCCAGCTCCCCAAGGGTGACCTCCAACCTCCATGTGACATGCAAAAGTTGTAAAAATTAAACAAGATGGACCACAGGCCTTCCACTCAGCTGTTCAGACATTATCATCCAGGACCAATACGGTGAACAAACCCATACATATGACGCAAATGTGGAGATTTTTCCCCTTAAGTCTGTGTTTCCTTGTTCACTGAGTATATGACTATCTCTCTCTCCCTCTCTGTCTTCCTCTCCCCCCCACCCCCCGTGTCTGTCTGTCTCTTTCTCTTCTGTCTCTGTGTGTCTGTGTGTCTGTCTGTCTGTCTGTCTCTGTGTGTGTGTCTGTCTGTCCGTCTCTCTCTCTCTGTGTCTGTCTGTCTGTCTCTGTGTGTGTGTGTCTGTCTGTCTGTCTCTCTCTCTCTCTGTCTCTCTCTCTCTCTCTCTGTCTCTCTGTGTCTGTCTGTCTGTCTCTGTGTGTGTGTCTGTCTGTCTCTGTGTGTGTGTCTGTCTGTCTCTGTCTGTCTCTGTGTGTGTGTGTGAGTGTGTGTGTGTGTGTGTCTGTCTGTCTGTCTCTGTGTGTCTCTGTCTCTCTCTCTCTCTCTCTGTGTGTGTGTGTGTGGCAGAGGATACCCTTCACTATCACTCTTCTTGCTCCCTAGAGACAGGGTTTCTCCCTGAACCTAAAGCTGGGCTGACAGCCAGCAAACCTCAGTATTGTCTTGTCCCTGTCCTCCCGAAGCGGCGACTTTCAGATCCGTAGCCAAACCCAGTTTTCTAAGTGGGTGCCAGGGATTAGAACACAGTCCACATCTTACAGAGCCCTCCTATCCACTGAGCTATCTCCCTAGCCCCTTACCCAAGGAAATGACCTTGTTGCTCACTGGCTCCCATGACCTCTGCAGCAGGCTGGATACCCGGGGGCAGGGGGTTCTCATTTCCTGTTGCTATAACAAATGACCAACTCAGTGACTGAATACAACACAAATGTATTCTCATACAGTTCTGGAGAGAACACGAACCTTTGTCTTTTCCCATTTCTAGAAGCATCTTTTGGCTACAGCCCCACCCTCGCCCCATACCACCTTTCCCCTGCACTCACCCTCATACTGTTCTTCTCTCCTGCCATAGTTTCTGGATTTCTGTTTTATCACATACACTTGCTCTTGCCTTTAGTTATGATCCGGCTGGGTTCAGGATCATCTTTATATCTTAACATCCTCCCCCAACCATAACTGGGATGCAGATGATACTAACAGGTTCAATAGATTAATATACAAGCCGTGTGCTCTGTGGGGTTTAGGAGAATGGACTCAGGAGGGTCTTCCCTATCAACCCCACTGAGTCTAGTGCTCCCTGGCCTTCTGTATGCCCACAGGTCTACCTCAGTCATACTCAAAAACTTGCTGTCACCTCAGCCCACCAGGCTGCCTGCCAATGCGAAAGAGGTGGTCCATGTCAACCCACAAGCCTCATTCACAAGGAAGGGTCCCTTCCCCCGCCCACGTTGGCTTGTGGTCCTGAACACTCCTCAAAGATTTTGTCATGCTGCTGTCTGTCTGTCTGTCCATGATGCTAATAAGTCCTCTAATCTCTTAACAGTCCATTTTAGTATCCCCACTGAATGGCAAACCTAAGACCTTCCACTGAGATCTTAACAGTAGAAGCCTCTGAGTTATCGCTTTGTAGGAGTCACAAGCCCACTGATTTGTGTGGCTGTGGTGGCTCATGCTGAACAGTGGAGCCAAAGAACAACCTCAGCAGTTTTTCCCCGGGGGCTTGCCTTTTAAGATAGGTCTCTCTCTGCCCTGGAATACCCCCAGTAGGTTACATGGCTGCCCAGTGAGCCCTGAGCTTCTGCCTGTCTCTACACCACACTGGGATTAAAAATGTTCGCCATGAGTTTTCTGCCACTGTCGTTCTGCACATCATCATCATCTAATTCTTTCATGACAAGGTCTCTTACTGAATCCGGAATTCGCCTTTCAGACTGGCTGGCTAGAGAGTTTCTAGGACCTACCTGCATGTTTCTACCTCAACCTTGAGCTTATCGACACATCCAGATTCTGTGTGGGTACCGGGGAATCCAAGCTCAGTACTCAGGTTTTTCTCAGCACTTTACCTACCAAGTCACCTCACTCGCTCCTTAGCTCTTCTTGAAGCAGTGGAGATTGAGACAGCTGAATTCCATCTCAGCCTTCTTCTCCCTACACACACGTCGTAAAGACACTTGGATCCTAGTTCAGATGTTCGGATTTTTCCAGCCCAGGATGAGGCTTGGGATCTGCTTATATTTGTAAGTTTACATAGACCAGTGTTTAGGTACCTATCTCTATTTTTTTTTAAATATATCCTGCTCTCAGGGGCCAAAGTTCGGATGAATCCTTGAAGTTAGACTGCACCCTCCAGGTCCTCCTCTTTAAGACTCCACAGTCTATGTCTGACCACAGCTGACGCTCCCTGCAGATCCCTTGGTCTTGAGTTAACCTTAGTTTGTACTCATGCAAGGCCACTCTTCATAGGGGGCAGAAAGGTCACAGTTGGGGACAGATGGCTCTGGGGTCTAAATCTCCATTCATGGGAAGTCGACACAGTGGCTGTGTGTTAAGGAAGGTAGAGGAATGCCAGGTGGTGGGCACACCTTACCCAAAGCCCCCCAGGGAAGAGTTCCCACCTGTCCCCAGCAGGAGCACCCAAATGGAGATGTCAGCCCCTACATTAGTGCACTGTCGCTTAAGATGCTCATTTCCCTGCTGTGACTACACTCACTTAACTGACTTCCTAGACTAGAGGATTTGAAATGGCCTTTCCAAGGTCACTGTTGTTGATCAACAGTCACCTGTGATTTACCCAGTGACCCTGGGACTATGGTGGTTTCAGCCATTCACTGAGGGCAGCAGCTGAGCAGCAATAAATGTTGCTGATTCCCTCTGGATTCTTGGCTGGAATTCAAAATTCCAGTTTGTGGGTTGCACCATATTAGCTTTGTTTGTGCATCTTGAAGAATCATCTTCTCCCTCGCAAATGTGTGTGCTCCTTTCCAGAGCCCGGTAAAAGGGGACTTTGGAAGAGCATGTCTGCCTGTTTCCTGGGCTGAGGTGCTAGGTGGATTCAGGATCACTTACTATGGGGCCTTGTCTATCTTCCTGACATGGCTTCCACTGACCTTGTTGCTCTCTGTCTTTGGGACTCTCTCTCTCTCTAAAAACCTGCCATGGCTGACAACTTACTTCCTCAGATCAACTGGTCAGCAAACAGAGAGAGAGAGTAGAAAGCTGTGTGGACAGCCTGCCCTTAACGCAGTGACACAGCCATAAGGGCACTCTCGGGCAAGAGGAGACCTTTTGGTCAGCCCAGCTGTGAAGCAAAATCAAGACTGCTACCCCACAGACATAGTAATGCTGTCACTCCCCATTCATAAAAGGGAAACTTGGGAGGTGGGCTGCCCCTTCCTTGACATATCTGTGTGTTAGGCTTTGTTGTGATAGATAATGAGGTTTATTCAAACTCAAGTTTCTGGGACTTCAGTCCATGGTCTCTGGCTCTATCATCATGAGCTTGTGGTGAGGTAGAGACCACTGTATAAGCAGGATCTGTCACAGAATCCTGCTTACCACATGGCAGCCAGGAATCAGAGAGAATTAAGAAGGAGACAGAGCTAAAACACACCCCTTTGGAGTTGGGGAGATGCCACAGTTGGCTGTGTACAAGCTAAGGACCTGAATTCAGTCCCCTAGGTCACACTTGGCAAGTCAGTCATGGTGGTGTATGCTAGCAATCCTACTGTCAGGGGCCGATCTGTGGGTCTTACTAGCTGGCCAGTCTAGTCAAATTGGCAAACTCTGGGTTCAGTGAGACACTGTCTCAAGAAATAAGTGGAGAGCAACTGAGGAGGCTCCCTGACATGGATCTCTTCTAGCCTTCACATGCTCCCATACATGCCTGAAGTCTCTCTCTCTCTCTCTCTCTCTCTCTCTCTCTTCAAAGGAAAAGGCATGCCTGTAATGACCTACTTCCTAACCCTAACCAGTCTCCAGCTCCCGATAATATCATCAATTATGTATCTACCCATGGGTTAATTTCTTGATGGTTCATTAATCTGTTGATGAAAAGCAGAGTCCCCATGATCTAGTCACTTCCCAGGACCCTCCCCTTTCCCACTGCTAGCCAGGACATTAACACATGTGACTCAAGGAACATTTCAGAGTTAAACTGTAACACATTCCTAGCCATGACAGGTAGGCCTTGAACTCCAGGCAGTGTGATCCCTGCCACCATCTCCCCCTGCTTTGAGAACACCAGACTCTCAGCTCAGAGATGTGGCTGGCAATGGGCAGCTCATTTATAATGGAATCTGGCCAATGAAAGTTGAATGAGGAACTTGTCTGATAAGATGCCCAGTCTTTGATCTTTGTGAATCCCAGCTGCTCATGTAAGAGGCCTTGGCTTTGGGGTCAGCTGGGGGGGGCAGAAGCCAGTGAGAAGTAAAGGTGTAGTCCTGTAGACATGTGGCTGAATGGGAGGAATGTATTCCCATTTCTGCAAGGACAGGCTTCTGTCCAGGAGGGGCTACAACATCAGGAAGTGACACTCTGATCCCTCTCCTGTCCTTTGGACATTTGCCACTCCACATTCTCAGGATGGAAGCAGAAGTGGATAGGACTCGGATGTGGATCCTCCTGTATACTCTCCTTACAAACAAGACTGGCGAGATAACCACCACAAGCCTCAGGGTGTGTGTGTGTGTGTGTGTGTGTGTGTGTGTGTGTGTGTGTGTGCGCGCGCGCGCGCGCGCGCGCACCTTTGTAATGGCTAACATTGCCAACTTGACAGTATTTCCAATTTCCTAGGAGAAAAACCTCAGCCATGTCTGTGAAGAAGTTCCCAGATTAGGTATTTAAAGGCCCACTCTCAATGTGGGTGGTGCCCTCCCATGGGCTGGGGACCTGGACTGAAAGGTAAAGGCTGTCATGGCACCAGCATCCATGTCTCTCTGCTTCCTGACTGGGTGCAATGTGCCCAGCTGCCTCGTCCACCTTCCTCATCATGAAGGACTCACCCTTACTGTAACTCAGACTTTCTTTCTCTAAGTTGTTTTGGTCAGGCATTTTGTCACAGCCCTGTGAGAAGGAGCCACACAGCACTGTGGGATTCATGTGAAGATAAGTGAGTTATTACGTATAGCATGTGCTATAGTTTGAGTCTAGACTAGAATGTTGCCCAAAAGCCCCTGTTCAAGACTTGCTTCCCGTACTGTGGTGCTGTGGGATGTGGTGGGACCTTTATGAGTGGTGATTAGTGGCAGGACGTTGTCCTTGGTGATGTTACTCTTGGAAGGGATATTGGGACGTGGCCACCCCTGCCCCACCACCTCCTCTTCGCCTCCTGTGATGTCCTCTGCCACCACAGACACAAATCAACAGGACTTGGTGCCTGAGAACTTTCTAAACTGTAAGCCAAGACAAACTACTTTTTTTAAAAAAAAAATATGTGTGTGTTCACATGTGAGTGGGTACATGTGTGTACATGCATGAGAAGGTCAGAGGTCATTTCCTCTATCACTATCCACCTTGGCTTTTGAGACCGTGTCTCTCATGTGCTCAGCCCTCAGCGATGAGGCTGAGCTGCCCAGGAGTTCCTCTGCCTCTCTTCCGAACACCAGGTTAGCAGGGGACACTGCCAGGACAGCCTCTGTTTTATTTAAGACTTTGGAAATTGAGCCATTGTTCCCGTCCAACCTGGGCTTCCTTCTGAGATGGTTTATTTCAAGTATTTGAAAAGCTGCATAGTACAATGTGTGTGAACAGTTCATGGCACTTACACAGCTGTATTCATACATGAGTGAATACACACATGCACGTACACACACATACACACACCACACACACACACACCACACACACATCACACAGCTGTATTCATACATGAGTGAATACACACATGCACGCACACACACATCACACACCACACACACACATACACATACACACACCACACACACACAT
>PVIH01001965.1:129015-208641 GCA_004025045.1 Sigmodon hispidus | reverse complement strand
TTCATAGCAGCATTATTTGTAATAGCAAGAACCTGGAAACAACCTAGATGTCCCTCAACTGAAGAATGGATTAACAAACTGTGGTACATCTACACAATGGAATACTACTCAGCAGTAAGAAAAAATGATATCCTAAAATTTGCAGGCAAATGGATGGATTTGGAGAATATCCTCCTGAGCAAAGTATCACAAACTCAGAAAGATAAGCAGGGGATGTACTCACTCACTAGTGGTCTCTAAACAGACAAACAAGAAAAAAAGTCAAGCATGCCCAAGCTGCAAACCACAACCACTGAACAGCTTGGGATCAGAAACACCCTGGACTGACCCTTCGAACCCCACTCCAACTATAGAAACACCTGACTCACTCTTGAGGGAGGGGGGACAAAACTGGATTTGCCAGGAGTGGAGACTGAACTAAGCATTATTGGGTCAGTGTGACCATAGGACTATCTGCAGCCTGCCCAGGAAGGGGAGGGAGAGTTGTGGAGAAGAAAAAATGACCTGATGTGGTGGCAGGGGGAAGGGACCTTGAATGGGGATATACAGGGACAGAAAAAAAAATCCAGAGGGAAAGCTGAACACAAAGTAATTTTTTGTGTAGCAAATTATTTGCATTATCACCCTTGATAAGTCATGCTTATTATTTTTATTTATTTTATAGTTATTGTTAACTTGTCATCATTTTAAATTCAATTTACTGTTTTTCTTGATAAATACAAAATATAAAAAAAGAATTTACCTATGCAAAAAAAAAAAAAAAAAAGATTTGCCCATACTCAAAAAAGGCAGTAATTGGTACTGTCATTTTTCTAAAGATAATCTCAATACTACCAAAACAAATTATAAAATTTGCAATGTAAACAAATATTTAAATTATATGAGCATAAATTATTTCTTGAATATTGCATCAAATGAAGATTATAAGAAATGATGGTGGAGCAATTAATTACAAAGGGTAGGTTTATTTATAATTTTCTTAATTGAAAATTATTTAGCTACATCAAAATGATAACCCAATAAACTGCTTTAAATATACATGGAGGTTAAAAATACTACATATCAATGATATTGGCCACAAGACTCTAACTAAAGAACAATAGAGCTAAATCATCCCTGACATTTTTGAAATATAAAGTAATAAGAGGAGACAAAAGCAGTATTTTAGAAATAATGCAAACAGAAAAGGTGAAAATTCAGGTGTAAAATAAAATCTTTTAATTTAATTTGAGATCTACCATACAGGATGATCCTTATTTCTGTTACTGTAAATTTAGTCAGGACTCCATGAATGGGACCTTACAGGCCATAGAATAAACCTACTACTACAATTTTGCTAATCTGACACAGTATCAAAATACTATCTAAATTCATATTCTTCCACCTGTTGTTAAGTGTAAGTCTCAAACATCCTCAGGGAAGTTTATGCAACATGCAGCTTAAATACAGAAATTTACAAACTGACCAAAATACAGAGATTAAGGAGCTGAGCAATACTCAGTCATAAATGAGATGTCTGTATCATACCTTCACAGATAACTCAAGAAGCATCATCAAAGAGGAGGCAGAAAGACTGGAAAGTCAAGACTGGAGCAAACCAGCAACTTCTAGACATAGAAGAACTTCATGACCGCACAACAGCAGTGACTGCCTAAACAATAAATTCTATAGCATTGAGAAGGGAGATATTCATGATTCAACATTAGAAAATGAAGTATTATCAATTGATTCATTCTGAAGGTAGTCAGTTATATTTGAAGACTTGGCTCCTGGTATGTCAATCATGCATCAGAGGACAGCCCCACACAGGCAGGAGTATATAGACAGCACATATGAATCACCAGGCTATTAAATTTAGGGAGGAAAAAAGAGCATTAAGTTGTGGGATAAAATATGGTGTAGATTTGAAAAAGGTAAGGGAAAGAGTTGGATGTAATTGTCATCAAAATGCATGGCATAAAATTTCAAAAATATTAATAAAAGTATTTTTAAAACAAAGCAAATATGAGGCTCTACCATTTCAGTGGCAACTTAATAATAACTAAAATAAAAATAAATATCAATCCTTTAAAATATTTAAGAAAATAGAGAGAGTATATAAAACTTTAAATTGTACAAGGCTTTCATAAGTGTGGTATTAAAACTGATGAGGATATTTTATCAAAATTTTTCAGAAAATAGACTTTACATATTTTATTAAAAATTATATTTAAATTCTAAAGTTAAAAAAAGGAGATTATATCGTCAAATACTTGTGATGAACACTTATTCATCAAAAATTTTTAATATAGGTCATGTTAAAGTATATGGTAGGCACCACTAATGGGCTTTGATATATGTAAGCATACATATTAAATTAAAAAAACTAACAAAAATAAAATCAGAGTGTTTAGCAATCATATAATATGATAATCAATAATTCTTGTATTCTTTTTTTAAAGTATTTTCCTTAAGTATGATAGTACTTGTGAACATGGTACACACTGGATCTGAAAAGTCTTATGTCTGTTCCTTCTCAGATAACACAATAGAAAATCTTCCTACTGAACTTCTGAAGAAAAAGGCCATACTAGAAGGGCTTACAAGGCAAGCAAGTGGAGGCAGTTTAACCATAAGAAACAAATAAGAGACTCTGAGTTTAATCCTCATCAGCTATGTACAACTACATAAGTGATGCTCTGTATAAGCCCTGAAGAGATGAGACAAGAGGATTCTTGGGGAATTCATAGCCACTTAGTGTAGATTAGTAAGTGAGCTCCAGGCCTGTGGAAAGCCCTCTCTGAAAGGAGAAGAATGTCTTTCCTATGAATGATATCCAATATTGTCCTCTAGCATTTAAACACACATGCACACACAAACATGCTTGCATGCATGCACATGCACACACAGATTGCATGCGCTATCATGATAAATAAGAAAAAAAAATCTCAGAAACGGTCAGAGAATAACTGCCCCTCCAATAGCATGTTGCTGAGCTTAAAAAGCCCTAAATTGTCCTGAATACACTGTCAATAGAAATCTAGACTTAGATAAATGCTGATTAGAGTTCAGAAAGAGACAAAATTGTTACTACAAATGGAAGTAGAAGAAATCATGTTATGAGCTTTCTTTTCTGATTTTTGTTAGCACAAAGCAACTTCATAGAATGAAGAGATTTAAATGAGGCATAAGTGTGTTATGCTTTTATTCTGCTGTTTGCTCAGCAATATTTCATGAATATGTTTTCTTGTCATTATCACTTGTTATGATATTTAGCTGAATATAATTTTCTAAATTATGTCCCCCAGTTATCTAACTTTTTTTACTATTTCTACAGGCATTTAAGTAGAAATAATGATCACTTGTTTCTAAATTTGTATATTTTGAAATACCTGACTTATACATTTTTTATCATTGACTTTCTCTGTATTTTGATTCATTAAAACAAAGCTTAAAGTAGTCCAGGCTGACTTTAAACTTTTTATGGCCTTCAGGCCAGCTCTGAACTCCTGGTCCTGTTGCCCTTCTTGCCTCTGTCTCCTAAGTGATACGATTATTAAGAGTGGACCCAACATTCAGCTGATTAAAGGTTTAGGCAAGGCTAGCCACAAATTCAAAAATCTGCTGCTTCATCCGCTTCACCATGTCTACCAGCTTGTACCACCACAGTAGGTAGATTCTCCAAGCTCTGATCAAAGTATTTAACCAGATCCAGTATTCAATAAATAGATGTTGAAGTAATTTCACTTAAGATTCTAAGCTTCATGCTGACCAGTAGAGAAGGCATTGTATTGAGAACCAAATAAACTATATCACATACAGTTATTTTCAGAAGACAATAATAATAAGATACAAGCATTCTTGGCTGCAGAAATGGCTCAGCAGTTTTATCTGATGACCTGCACATGGCAATAAACAACAGTCTATAATCAAGTCCCTAGGTGTCCAGTGCTCTCTTCTGAACTCCTTGGGAACTGCATTCATATAGTGCACAAACATGCATGAAGCAACATCTGTATATATAAAATTAAAATAAATAAATCATGTTTAAAAAATAGGTGCTTTCTATAAAATAATTAGTAAAGGTTTTAATTTTTTGAAACTTTAGCAGAGTATATATGTATACATGTATTTTATATTATATTATGTACAGATATGCTTTCCACTAAAATGTTTAGTACATATATATGACATTGATGCTTTTGTGACATTTGTTACATATTTTACACAAGTAGATAGAAAAATATAAAATCATGCAACAATATACTAATGTAAAAATGAAACTTTTAACTTGGTATAGTTTAGTATTTAAACACAAGATATATTTAATATATATGGTTGGCACTGAACAGCTTGGGATCAGAAACACCCTAGACCGACTCCTTGGATCCCACTCCCCTTAAAGGAACACCTGACTCACTCTTGAGTGAGCGGGGAGAAAGCTGGATCTGCCAGGAGTGGAGACTGAACTAAGCAATATTGGGTCAGTGGGACCATGGGACTGTCTGCTGCCTGCCCAGGGAGGGGATGCTGAGTTGTGGAGAAGAAAGAATGACCTGATGTAATGGGAGTGTGAAGGGACCTTGAATAAGGATATAGAAGGATAGAAAGTGTGACTTCTTTGTTCATAATAATAAAAAAAAGAAAACAGTATAGTTGTGTTTTTGTAACTTCTTATGATAGAACAAAGGAAGGAAAAAATGAAGAAAAAAAAAATATATGGTTGGGTTTTCTTTTCTTCATTTAGGTAGAAATAATCTGTCTAAATTTTTGTATAATCAATCTCAAAATGGCACAGTTATTTATATCACACAGATTGAATTAAGCTATCATTTTAAACATATGAGAACTACATAAACAATATATAAATATAGTGTTAATAAACATTATTGGGGTGAACTCAAATATGATAAGATAAAAAAAATTGGATGGGACCATTACATGAGATTCTAAAAGCGCTAAAACTATAATTTTTTTTAGTACATGAGCAAATAATTCACTATATAATTTTTGAAATTAAACTCTCAAATACACTCCTCCAAAACAAGAAGGGAAAGTAAATCACTTTTAAATCTATTAAAATATTTCGCTTAGAAACTGTGCATAGGATGAGTTAATTGTGGAATGCTTATAATGCACTATTTAATGGGCAGTATCTAGTGCAAAGCAGTACTCCATCCCATAAGGAACACAGAACGTATTCAACAGTAGAATTGAAGTGGCAGAATGGATGGGCTTAAGTTAATTAGAAAAACAATGAGCCCTCAACTGTATCTCTCAGAAATTGTGGAACTTAAGACAGGATCCAAGTCCTGAGTTATTCCAATGATAGTAAGTAGCATGTCCTTTGAATACAGATAACTTGCCGAGCCGAACAGGGAGATGAGGAAACAAAATTCAGGCAGTTTCTAAACTGAGAAGAATGTATGCATGATAAAGGTACAGGTACCCAGAGACCTGCAAGATGGCACCAGCAATATGATGACAGCCAGGAAGAAATTGTGAACTTCAGTGAAACAACTTCAGGGGTCTAGATGCTTTCCAAAATCTAGATGAGTCAGGAGAGTGTTATTTTTCTTTTTCTAGAGTCTCCTACTTGTGGAGAAGCTAGAGAATATCATGACTTCATCCCAGTTAAAATGAGACAGGAAAAAAAAAATGTCAATTCAAGCTGGAGTCTAACAAAGAGCAAGATATTAAGCTTTTATTGCTCTAAGTTAATGAATGCATTCTGTGTAAGAGAAACTATCAAATCAGAAGTAATCAATAGTGGAACAAAGTGAACTACAACAATGAAATGACTATTCATCACAGCTTCGACGTCTTTCTCAGAGAAGATACGGTTATCTCTAAAGATATTTTAACACTTTAAGCAATTATATAGCTCATTTTTTTGTTATTTAAAGAGCTTAATGAATAAACTTAGATGTAGAAAAATAGTTTAGCCTTTTAGAAATCCTCCACAAAGAGTCTGTAGAAGTTAAACTTTAATTAAATTTCTTCATTTTAATGCTTCTCATTATTATTATTATTATTTTTGTTTCAAATATGGGTCTTTGGAATTTTGTTCATATGTACCGTTATTGCTACTTATTGTCTCCAACAGTTCAACTTCTGCTTTCCTAACATGTATGATTACATGTATACATTAAAATACTTGTTCCACATGTACTAGAATGTATGTGTCTTCTCCCCATTGCCCTCTTATTTTCCTTCTTCCTGATGTAGTTTGAATATGGGATATGAACCTTAATAGAAAAGTAAAGTATAAAAAACCACAATGTTCATCACTTTCTTTAAGTTTGTTTGTTAGTGAAAATATATATTAAAATATATGTCATGTAAGTAGAAATTGAAACAAAACAAATATGGCAGGTGTTAATGGTTTTATGAGCTGGCTTTTTGGAGTCCATCACCTAAAGTGGGACACCTTGCTCAGCCTTAATGCAGAGGGGAAGAGCTTGACCCTTCCTCCACAGAATGTACCAGGCTTTGCTGACTCTTCATGGGAGACCTTATCTTTTCAGAGGGGGTGGGATGGGGAATGGATCTGGAGGGAAGGCTGGGGGAAGAGTAGGAGGAGGGATGATAGTGAGCTCTGTGGTTGGTATATAAAATGAATTTTAAAACTTCTTAAATAAACAAAAATACTGCGGAGATACTTTCAAACGTTAAATTTCATTAACTGACTCTTATAAGTGGAAGAATGATTGCTAATTTAAAATACACAGAGTCTGTGAATATACAGAGGACAAGTATGTTCCACCTCCTTGAACTCTGCATAATCATTAGTTAACACGAGAGACAGACCACTGTCTAAACTTCATACTCATCCTAAGAACTATAAACTACACAGAGAGCTCTGTAGTGGAATTGTATTCTGTTCTATTGTAAATAATTGTCCTGCTTACTGGTTTAATAAAATTCCTGATTGGCCAAAAGCAGACAGGAAGTGTGGGTGGGGCTACCTGATTAAAAAAACTCTGAGAACAGGCAGAGCAATGAAGAGATGCCAGTGAGATGAGATGAGAAGAGATTCCATAGAGATGCCAGGAGACACAGAGGAAAGAAGTTGAAATGCTGCTGAGAAAAGGTACCAAGCCACAAGACAAAACAAGACAAGAATTACGGATTGAGTAAAGATGAAGGAGTTAGCAATGCCTGGGCCCTAGGTCAATCAGCATAAAATTAACATAAGCACCGGTGTGATTATTTGGGCCTAAGTATCAGTGGGGCTGAGAGTGGGTCCAAACCTCTAGGCTAGATCAGAAAGGCCAGGCCAGAAACATAATACAACAGGTCTGTGCTAGATATCAATGCTACATGCCATATGCAGAGATTCTAAAGAATCCAAGAAAATTACAGATCCTACACGTAATTCTAGTAAGCATGAAGGATACACATTAACTAAGGTTAAAGTTAGGAAATAAAAAATAGAAGGGTGAATGTTGGGACTGGATGACAAAGCTGTAAGATAATTAAAATCTCATTGAAAGTAACAAGGCTTGGCTTGAGAAGCTTTAGATTTTACTTTTTATATTTTATGTATATTAGAGAAAAGAGAAGCTTTATTACTGTATGGGTTATTTGTTATGTATTCTGAATGTTTTGCTATTATATATTATGTTAGATATTGATTCTCAAAACACAATAAAATATAAAAATTTAAAAATAAAAAAAAGTAACAAGGCACAAACACATGTGTGCACTGGTGACTGAATTTTAGTGTGAATCCTCAGGTCAATTATATAAAATATGACTTGCTTTTATATATGACATAGTATGCAAACTGTAGCCATATAAAGATCTCTTGAAAATCTTGTCAATATATCTATTTCAACTTCAATTTGGACTGTATAAATGGATGTTGACCCAGCATTTTTCATCAATACAATCCTGATTTCACACCTATTTTTGTCCCTTACTGTTCTAGAACAATTCTCTGCCTTCTGATCTTTTACACCATATCTTCACTTATGTATCTCTCTCTCTTTCCGTCTCCATCTTTCCTATCTTTCTCTGTATTGCTGTCTTTCTTGTCTCTCTCCATCCTCTCCCCTTTCTCTGTCTACTTCAATCTCTGACTAATCATTCACACTGATATTAACTTAACCATGTCGTTACATATGCCCCATATAGAATAAAACAATGTGTAACAGATACAAAGGTATTTACTCCCTGACAACATAATAGCAGCTTTTATTATTTTAAATGTTAATCCAGGGAGATAACACTATATTTTGCTTTTACTTACAATATACAAATTGTGGCTATCATTCTGTCAATTCTTTTGTTGACATTGACTTTTTAGCAATGTATACAGTACAATGTATAAAGTACATAGTGACATGATACACATAAAGACTGTATTTAGGCACATAACAGTTTGATTTTGATAATGCTTCTATTTTATTACTAAACATTCTAAATCTAAACTGTCAAGTCATTCTTACAAAGACTGTAGTTAGCTATAATTTATCATCTTTGAATGCTAAATTTTTTATTTACTAATGGTAGAATCATACTTCAAATATTTTCATTATTTTTCATGTTTTAAAATCATGATTACAGGTTTTGTAATTAACTCATTGTATTATTAATATAATATTTTGCCTATTGAAATACATAGATTTAATGCCTGTGTTTGAGTTTAATCAGAATCATGAAAATGACCACGAGCTGTGCTAGCTGTTCTTTGTCAACCTGACACAAACCTGGACATCTCTGAGAAGAAGAGGCACAGTTGCGAAAATTGGTTTTCCTTTTATTCTTTTACCTTTCATAATTTAGTTTGTCACATTGCAACTAGAATATCTCTTATTACTCTTACTGCTCTCTCTATAGTGCTCACTACACTAATGCAGTTTTCAAGGCCATTTTTCTTCTGCTAATGGTATGTTTTCATGTTTTAAAATTTGTTTGTCATCTTTTCTTTCTTTTGAGAATTCCCTACATGTCAAGGTCTTATATCATTTAAAAGTCATTTGTTAGAAAAACTAGTTCTAGAATCTTGTCTTTCCTGTGTCTTCTAATCACATTTGTCTCTAGTTCCAACTTCCAAACTAGTGTCATTTTAAGAAATTCAAATCAAAACAACTTTGTGATACCACCTGACACCTGTCAGACTGGCTAAGATAAAAGACACAGATGACAGCCTATGCTGGAGAGGTAGCAGAGCAAGAGGAACACTCCTCCATTGTCAGTGGGAGTGTAAGCTGGTTCAGCCACTCTGGAATGCAGTATTACAGTTTCTCAGAAAACTGGGAATCAATCTCCCCAAGGATCCAGTAATACCACTTCTGGGTGTAGAACCTAAAGACTCACATTTGCACGCCAAAGGCATTAGCTCAAATATGTTCATAGAAGCATTTTTAATAATAGCAAGACACTGGAAACAACCTAGATGTCCCTCAACTGAAGAACTGATTAACAAATTTTGGTATATCTACACAATGGAGTACTACCCAGCATTAAGAAAAATGATATCCTAAAATATCCTCCTGAGCAAGGTATCACAAACCCAGAAAGATAAGCAGGAGTTTTACTCACTCATTAGTGGACTCTAAACAAAAAAGCAAAAAGCAAAGCATGTCCAAGCTGCAAACCCCAACCACTGAACAGCTTGGGATCTGAAACACCTTGGACTGGCACCTTGGATCCCACTCCCTCTAGAGGAACAAGTGACTCAGTCTTGATGTTGGGATGAGGAAACTCAATTTGCCAGGAGTAGATGCTGAACTAAGCCATATTGTGACCTTGGGACCTCCTGCCCTTGCTGAAGAGAAGATGGGGAGATGTAGAGAAGAGAGAGTGACTGGAGGTGGTGGGAAGGGGAAGGGAGCTTGAAAAAGGATATACACAGATAGAAAATGTGACTTTATTCATAATAAAAGAAAAGATACCAGAAGTTATTTTTCTTAAAAGTTACTTTTATCTAATTCATATGTAAGGCCAGTTTAAGTCCTGAAATCTGTGGGTTAATGGCAGTGTTAGTTGCATATTTATGATTAAACAAACCACAAAGCATAACAGCAATAGTAAAATAATTCACTTGACTTTGTAATTAAAATTCTGTAATTAATAATTAAAATTCTTTATTTCTTGGTGCTTCACCAAAAACTAAATCCTGGATTAATCTTGCTGCCAGTTATATCTTAGAGAACACTGGAGTGAAAAATATGGAGAATTTAAAGGTTGGGTACTATAATTTTCTCCTTAGCCATATTCTACCTCACTCCTTCATTTAATTCTGTGTTTTTACATCTGAAATCTGATAAGTATTGCTTCTAGTTTACTGTAATTGCTTCTGAAAAAATCCAATACAATAAAGAGACAACTGGTAACCACAGTTTAATTACTTTCCTTTGATCGCTGAAAGACCTATAAACTATGAAACAAACTACATTTTTAAGACATAGTATTAGGCCAGGAGCAGCAATTGTCCTTCAGCTTTGTCTCCCTCTTACTGTTGTTGACACTGGAGATTTTATTGTCTTTTGTCTGTGATCCCTACCATTAAAGGGCTGAAAATGATTCACACAAGTTTCATTCAACTCATAGAAATTGACTCATTGTGGAAAAGACAGTCAGCAAATACCTGGCCTAGAAGACAACACAGCCATCTGGATGACAAGCCATTAAGACATTAAAAGACAAAGTGGAATGCAATTGGAATTTGTGAGAGCATCAAAGTGATTTGATTATCTGTACACCTCTATCAAATATTGTTTCTTTAACAGTTTTCAAAAGGAAAATAACAATTAATAATAACATGTTTACTTTAAGCATAATCTTAATTAGTATGATAGCCTATTTCAAATGAAATTCTATGTTAGTCACTTTATACTTTGACAATATAAGTGTGACATTTTCTTGGGTTTTGAATATTTTCCAGAAGGCATCTTGGGCTACTTGAATGTGCTTGTTTTGCTGTTGTTTGTTTTATTGTGGGCATAGAAAGCTTTATGGCTTAAGACTGGAAACTATTTGACTAACTGCTTTGATTGGTGTCAGTTTCACAGCTATTTCCTTTTGTCCTAGTTTGGTTTGCTTTTTGACATCAAATAGTGTGTGCTGCTAACCTTAAGGTCAACCACAGAAGAGACTCAAAGGAGCAATTTAAACTTGTCTGCATCCTAGGAATAATCACTTTTGAACAATATTACCATTTCACTTCTTTATAGACCACTATTATCTTAAAAAATAATAAGAGAAATATCCCCTTAAGGAAAAAAATGTTTTTTCTCCACTGTGCCATTTTAATATCTTGTGGACTCTAAGAAGAAAGTCTGGTATTGGTCACTCCATGAAGGTAAAACATCAGTAGATCCTCAAAATCATGAAGGCATTGCTTTTTTCTATTTGAAGAAATAAAATAGTTTCCAACATTGGCCAAAAAGATCTTTGACAATAAAATAGGTTTTCATGAAAGAGATTAATGGAGTTAAAAATGAGGTAGAGAATTTAGTTCTCCTTGGCATAATGTAATAAAGATTTTTTTCTTCTTCTTCTGAAGACAAAAGTACCAATTCCCTCTTGTCATATTCTCCTTTTTAAGCGTCAATAGCCACTTCATTAACTGAAACAGTTCTGTCACATCCATCATCCACCAGGCCACTAATTCCCAGTACAGCCCAATACTGTGCAATTGTAGCAAGCAGGTCACAGTATCCATCTTTATTTGCATTTTTAAGTCTGTGAGTTCGTGTTATCTATAAATCTTCTAAGAATGTTAAAAACACTAGAGTGAGAGAAAGAGAGAGAAAATTCATTTCTCTTTTTGTCAGTTTCTAACACAATGAGGAAATATTTTACAAATTTATTTTTATGGAACAACATTCTTTTCCTTTTTGTTCACTCTTATATTGCCATCTCATAAAATACTCTCTGCAAAGATTCCTAGGTGGCCAAGGTAATGAGAATAAGTGACTGTTTAGTATTCTGCTTTAAAGTGAGACATCTATGTCACTCTCTCCAAGGCTCAGCGAGCATGATAGAAGAGAGGGTAAGTGGATGGTAAAGGGACAGAAAAAAGGATGGAGTGCTGTAGGCAATGACTTCCAGGCCTGATAAACTGTTAAATTCTGAGCAGCTATGATTACCTATACAACATCTACACAATATTTGGCCTTTTCTTTCAACACTGAAAAGGAGCTCATGAGGCTCTCTACCTCCTTGCAAATTTATAAGCAATTAAACATTGAGAGAGAAAAGATGGATATATATATATTATATATATTATGTAAATCATATATATAATATGTAATCATGAAAAGTCTAATTAAAAAAACATTCTCTGTCACAGTAGTCCCCCATATTATACATGCTACACATGAAAGACACTGATATATGCAAGAAATCGCCCCTGCAAATACATCACTAATGATTAAGTTGTTATTATCAACAGGTCTATGTTGGTCAGTTCTATTTGTTGGAGTTAGGACATATTTATAAAAGCCTATTTAATTATATGTATATGTATTATGTATTTATTATGTATATACATATATAATGAATCAAAATGAAAAGACTCAATGCATTCATGATAAAAATTCAATAAATATGATAAAACTTTATACATCGATGGTTGATGTGCTAGAAGTTGTCCATTTTAGTTATCATTGCTCAAGAAGAAAGTTTTCACAATTCTATATTTAGAAGCTTCAAATATTGTTACACACAGAATTCTTTTAAAATTAGATTAGGTGTGTGGTTAGGTAACTTCCAGGGACATTTGAATGTAAATGAGGAAAATATAAGATTTGAAATAAGCTGGAAATATTGGCCAAAATATTTCACCTTCTTGCCTGTTCTTGAAACATGTAGATTTGACTAATTTAATGTGTAATTATTTATTCTTTATAACATATTTACCATAAAATTATATGTATATCCAATTATAGTCATATACACATAAAAATATACATCCAAATAATTGTTTGTAAAGTAGTCTCCTAGTCGGGACCGGGTGCTGTCTGCAGAGCATGTCCCAGAGTTCTCTGGAGCAGGCGGAGATAAACTCTGCCTGTCACGGTCACCCAAGCTGCTGCTAAGGGAATTCGCACAGCTACCCACCTACAGCTGAGCGGTCAGATTAGGACTGGGGACCCTGTAGGACAGACTCAGAGGTGAGGAGGGGTCAGCAGGCCCCAGTGCCTGTATCCCTGCCAGGGAGAGGAGACTTGAGCTCCCATAGTTTTCGGTTCTGGTTTCGGGACCAAGTGCTGTCTGCAGAGCTTGTCCCAGAACACCCTGGAGAAGGCAGAGATAAACTCTGCCTGTCAAGGCCTCCCCCAGTTACTGCTGAGAGAGTTTGCACAGCCACCACCCTGCCTCTAATGGGTCAAACAGAGAGAGACTGAAGACTTGAAATTCAGTCCCCTGCACAGTGCAGAAGTAGTGATTGAGCAGACCTTTTCCTCATAGATCACAGGAGGCACACAAGCCCCAGTGGCACAACTGACCAGGAGCCACTTAATCGTGAACCATTAAAGCCATGGGCAAACGACACTGCAAAAACTTACATAATAATATAAAGAACAACAAGGTAACTCTAGAAGAAATTGACAGTCCTACAAATACAAGACCTGAACTGAGCAATGAAGAGGAAACAGAAGGAAGCATCACCAAAAATTCCTTTTTGATGATCATCGAAGCTCTCAAAGACGATATGAAATATAGCCTTAAAGAAATAGAAGAAAATACAATCAAAAAATTGGAAGAGATGAATAAATCTATGAAAGAAACATGCCAAGAACTAAAAGCTGAAATAGAAGCAATACAAAAGGCACAAAATGAGGCAAAGTTGGAAATAAAAACTCTGAAGAAGAAAAAGCTGGAACGACAGATATAAGCATAACAACAGAGTTCAAGGGATGGAAGATAGAATCTCTGAAGTGGAAGATTCAGTAGCTCAAATAGATATATCAGGCAAAGAAAATAGTAAAACTAAAAAAGCCATAACTAAAAATATTCAAGAAATTTGGGACACCATGAAAAGACCTAATTTGAGAATAATAAGAATAGAAGAAGAAGAATACCAGCTCAAAGGCACAGATAATGTTTTCAATAAAATCATAGAAGAAAACTTCCCTAACCTGAAGAAGAAAATGCCTATAAAGATACAAGAAGCTTACAGAACACCAAATAGATATGACCCCCCCAAAAAAGTCAGTGTGCCACATTATAATCAAGCCACAAAACATACAGAACAAAGAAAAAATTTTAAGAGCTGCAAAAGAAAAGGGCCAACTTACATATAAAGGCAGACCCATCAGAATAATGCCTGACTATTCAATGGAAACAATGAAAGCTAGAAGGGCTTGGTCAGAAGTTATACAGAAGCTAAAAGAGCATGGCTGCCAAACTAGAATAATATACCCTGCAAAATTATCAATCACCATAGATGGAGGAAACAAGATATTTCATGACAAAGTCAGCCTGAAAGAATATCTATCAGCACTACAGAGAGTATTAGAGGGAAAACTCCAATCTAAGGACCCCACATACACCCACAAAATCACAAATAATCAATAATTCCACAGAAGAATACTCCAGAGAAAGGAAATATAAACAAGTTACCACCAAAAATGGCAGGAAATATCAATCAGTGGTCACTAATTTCCCTTAATATCAATGGACTCAACTCTCCTATAAAACGTCACACACTAACAAGATGGATACAACAACAGAAGCCATTCTTCTGTTGCCTTCAAGAAACACACCTCAACCGCAAGGACAACACAGGCTTAGAATAACGGGTTGGAAAAGATGTTCCAGTCAAATGGTCCTAAGAAACAAGCGGGGGTTGCAATCCTAATATCTAACAAAGTAGACTTTAAGCTAAAAGCAATAAAAAGGGACCAAGATGGTCACTACTTATTCATCACAGGAAAAATTGGTCAAGAGGAGATTTCAATCTTGAGCATTTATGCCCCTAATATAAGGGCACCTACTTATGTTAAAGAAACACTGCTAAAGCTCAAATCTCACATCAATTCTCACACCCAAATAGTGGGAGACTTCAATACCCAACTTTCAACCCTGGAAAGATCAACCAGACAGAGACTCAGCAGAAAAATAAGGAGTCTAAAAGAGGTTATAATGCAAATGGATTTAATAGATATCTACAGATATTTCCACCCAAATGCAAAGGAATATACATATTTCTTAGCTCCTCATGGAACTTTCTCCAAAATTGACCACATAAGTGGCCATAAAGCAAATATCAACAGATACAAAAAAATGGAAATAATCCCTTGTAACATACCGGACCACCAGGGCCTAAAGTTAGAGTTCAACAACATCAAAATCCAAAGAAAGCCTACCAACTCATGGAAACGAAACATCACTCAGCTGAACCATCTCTGGGTTAAGGAAGAAATTAAGAAAGAAATCAAAGTCTTCCTAGAATTTAATGAAAACGAATCCACAACATATCCAAACTTGTGGGACACAATGAAAACAGTCTTAAGAGGAAAAATCATAGTACTAGATGCCTATATGAAAAACCTAGAGAAATCCCACACAGAGACCTAACAGCTCAGCTGAAGGCCTTAGAACAATTAGAAGCAAACTCACCTAGAAGGAGTAGATGGCAGGAAATAATCAAACTTTAGAGCTGAAATCAATACAATTGAAACAAAAAGAACAATACAAAGAATCAATGAATCTAAGAGTTGGTTCTTTGAGAAAATTAACAAGATAGATAAGTCCTTAGCCAAACTAATCAAAAAACAGAGACAGAGTGTTCAAATCAACAAAATCAGAAATGAAAAGGGGGACATAACAACAGACCCCCAAGAAATCCAGAGAATTATCAGATCATATTTTGAAAACTCTGTATTCCACAAAAATGGAAAACCTAGAAAAACTGAACAGCTTTCTGGACAGGTACCACCTACCAAAATTAAATGGAGATCAGATTATTTACCTAAACAGGCCTATAACCCTTAAGAAAATTGAAACTGTCATTAAAAACCTCCCCAAAAATAAAAGCCCTGGACCAGATGGTTTCAGTGCCGAATTCTACCAGACATTCAAAGAAGAATTACTGCCGTTACTCCTCAAACTATTTCACACAGTAAAAACTGAAGGAATATTGCCAAATTCCTTTTATGGGGCCACAATTACCCAAATACCTAAGCCACTCAAAGACACAACAAAGAAGGTGAATTACAGACCAATTTTCCTCATGAATATTGATGCGAAAATTCTCAACAAAATTTTGGCAAACCATACACAGCAATGTATATAACATGTCATCCACCACGACTAAGTAAGCTTCATTCCAGAAATGCAGGGCTGGTATAACATACTAAAAACTGTAAATGTTATCCATCATATAAACAAACTAAAGGAACAAAACCACATGATCATATCCTTAGATGCAGAAAAAGCTTTTGATAAAATCCAACACTCCTTTATGATTAAAGCCCTGGACAGATCAGGAATACAGGGAGAATACCTAAATATAATAAAGGTGATTTACAAGAAGCCAACAGCCAGTATCAAACTTAGTGGAGAAAAGCTCAAAGAAATCTCACTAAAATCAGAAACTAGACAAGGATGTCTTCTCTCCCCCTATCTATTCAATATAGTTCTTGAAGTTTTAGCTAAAGCAATAAGGGAATGGAAAGAGATTAAGGGATTACAAATTGGAAAAGAAGAAGTGAAGCTATCACTGTTTGCAGAAGATATGATTGTATACATAAGTGATCCACAAAATTCTTCCAAGGAACTGCTATGGCTGATAAACACCTTCAGCAATGTAGCAGGATAGAAGATTAACTCAAAGAAATCAGTAGCCCTTCTATACACTAAAGATAGAAGAGCTGAAAAAGAAATAAAGGAAACATTAACCTTCATAATAGCTGCAAATAGTATTTAATACCTTGGAGTAACTATAACCAAAGAAGTAACATACCTATTTGACAAAAATTTTAAATCACTCAAGAAAGAAATTAAAGAGGATATCAGAAAATGGAAAGCTCTCCCATGTTCCTGGATTGGTAGGATCAACATAGTAAAAATGGCAATTCTACCAAAGGCAATCTACAGATTCAATGCACTGCCCATCTAAATCCTAACACAATATTTCTTGGACCTTGAAAGAACAATACTCAATTTCATTTGGAATAACAGAGAAGCCAGGATTGCCAAAACAATTTTACTCAATAAAAGAACCTCAGGAGGTATAACCATCCCTGACTTCAAGCTATACTATAGAGCTACAGTAATAAAAACAGCCTGGTACTGGCATAAAAACAGACTTGTGGATCAATGGAATAGAATTGAGGATCCAGACATTAACCCAAAAACCTATGAACACCTGATCTTTGACAAAGAGGCCCAAAAAATTCAATGGAAAAAAGATAGTATATTTAACAAATGGTGTTGGCATACCTGGATTGAAGTGTGTAGAAAAATGCAAATAGATCTGAGCCTGTCACCCTGCACAAAACTGAAATCCAAGTGGATCAAAGATGTCAACATAAACTCACCCACTTTGAACTTGATAGAAAAGAAAGTGGGAGATACACTTCTGCGAATTGGTGCAGGCGACCATTTCCTAAATATAACACCAGTGGCACAGACAGTAAGACTAACAATAAATGGGATCTCCTGAAGCTAAGAAGCTTCTGTAAAGCCAAGGACACTGTCAATAGGTCAAAACAACAGCCTACAAAATGGGAAAAGATTTTCCAATCCTACAAGTGATAAAAGACTGATCTCTAAGATATATAAAGAGCTCAAGAATCTAGAGCCCAAAACCTTGAATAACCCAATCAAAAATGGGGTACAGATCTAAAATGGGAATTCTCAGCAGAGGAATTGCTAATGGCTGAAAGGCACCTGAAGAAATGCTCATCATCTTTAGCCATCCAAGAAACCAAATCAAAACAACTTTGAGATGCCATCTAACACCTGTTAGATTGACTAAGATAAGAGGCACAGATGACAGCCTATGTTGGAGAGGATGTGGATCAAGGGGAACACTACTCCATTGTTGATAGGAGTGTAAGTTTGTTCAGCCACTTTGGAATACAATATGGCGGTTTCTCAGAAAATTGAGAATCAATCTCCCCAAGGACCCAGCAATACCACTTCTGGGTGTATACCCTAAAGAGGCACATTCACACTCCAAAGGTACTAGCTGAACTATGTTCATAGCAGCATTATTTGTAATATCAGGAACCTGGAAACCGCCTTAGTATCCCTTAACTGAAGAATGGATTAACAAACTGTGGTACATCTACACAAAGGAATACTACTCAGTAGTAAGAAAAAATGATATCCTAAAATTTGCAGGCAAATGGATGGATTTGGAAAATATCCACCTGAGCGAGATATCACAAACCCATGAAGGTAAGCAGGGGTTGTACTCACTCATTAGTGGTCTCTAAGCAAACTAACAAGAAAAAAGCCAAGCATGCCCAAGCTGCAAACCACAACCACTGAACAGCTTGGGATCAGAAACACCCTGGACTGACCCTTTGGATCCCACTCCAACTATAGGAACACCTAACTCACTCTTGAGGGACGGGGGACAAAACTGGATTTGCCAGGAGGGGAGACTGAACTAAGCTTTATTGGAGCAGTGGGACCATAGGACTCTCTGCTGCCTCCCCAGGGAGGGGAGGGGGAGTTGTGGAGAAGAAAAAATGACCTGATGTGGTGGTAAGCGGAAGGGACCTTGAATAACGATATATAGGATGGAAAAAAAAATCCAGAGGGAAAGCTGAACACCAAGTAAATATATGTGTAGCAATCTTATTTGAATTATCACCCTTGATAAGTCATGCTTATGTTTTTATCTTCTTTATAGTTATTGTTAACTTATCAGCATTTTAAATTCAATTTACTGTTTTTCTTGATAAATACAAAATAAAATAAAAAAAATAGTCTCCTAGTCAGGAGGACAAACACAATATGACATTAGTCAAATATATTATCTCTACATAAATGAAATTCTAAGACAGTGTTTAATGAGCTACTGGAATTTCAATACACATGATATCCCAAGTAGTGACTGAATCAATCTTATAATTCATAAGTATCAAGATTATAGCTATTATTCCATAGGGAATAAGTTCAAGAGAGTAAGAATACCTATGGTCTTCAGGCTTTTAGAACTTCTAATTGAAAAAGAGGTACTCATTCATTAGCGGTCACTAATAGCTGTCACTCAGAGTGATGGCACTCTTTTGAGTTAATGGAAGAATTATAACCTTATTCTAATATCTAAAGGGGAAATCATTTTTCTTCCCCCAAAGCATATCTCTTTATATTGTATCTCAAATATTTGTCAGAAAATTGATTCTCTGATTTTCAATATCCATGAGTTATTAAACTATATGATTAAAACTATGATAATTATCTGAGTAAGTCATATTTATTGTTATGAAAAGATTCAACATGGAAGCACATTTTTTCTTCTCAATTTAATACTTCAGTCAATGTCTACATTCATAAAATAGCACATATTTTGCTTACTGCTAATTATTCCCTTATAAAATAAATGGTATTTTTATCTTCAGTTTTATAAGTAATGATTATATTTTCCTCAATGTTTAAATAAAACTATTTTAAAAACTGGATTGTTCTCATTTCCTCCAATTTCTACAATCAATTCATTTATATTAAGATATTTCTTTTATTGCTATGGATATTTTTTAACACTAAAGCAACCTCTGAGTATGAAGGAATACTCATGTTCATATATACAAATTTCTGAATGTTCATCTTCATTTGAAAGAGTATTTCTTTGTATTAATGAGCTATGATCTGTGAACGTTTATTTAAAATTTAACTATCTATATTTTGTTGTTAACATTTTTCTTTAATGTTTTATTCTGTTTTCTTCCTTTATATTGTTTTATCCACTTTCTTTACACTTATGCGATTTTTTATCCTTGCTTTTTGAGTTAACTTAATAGATTTTATGACATAAATCAGCTGCATTTTAATAATATTTTAATTATGTTTTGATGACGAGTAGGTTCACATTTACTTTTTTTAAAAATTTGATTTTAATTTTATTTTCAGCATTCTGAAAATCCAGTATTACTGATGTGCAAATTTCTAATTTGAAAATATACTTAATACCAAAATTTGAGTCAGCTATCGTCCTCATAATTTTAACATTAGTACAAAATCACTCACTTGCAAGGAACATTTAACATGACAATGATCTGGTTGCTTACTTGCTTTTCTCATTTTATTACTTTATTGTAGTGCTTTGTAGTGTTGCATCTGTAATATACTCTATCAAATTTTGTATGCTGTAAGATAAATTGAGATTTTATTTTCTAATAAGTGATTTCCAAACTCTTGTAGACAGAGTCGTACTTGAAGATACTCTATATTTGTTTGTTTGATTTTTTTGTCAGTATTGTTGCTTTACTCTCTTTTTAACTCAATATTGGTTTTTATTTTTTAAGGTCAAAATTTTCACATGAACCATGCTTTTGTTTTGTCAGATGTTAAAAATGAAATCACTAAAAAAATCTGACATAAAACTGGACATAAAAAATAAAAAAGTTAAATCTTAAACACTTCTGGCATAAAACATCCAGGAAATCTGGATCACTTTGAAAAAACCAAATGTAAGAATAATGGGAATAGATAAACACAAATCAAATTCACAAAAAACATATTTTCAATAAAATCATAGAATAAAATTTTTATGACCTCCAAAAGGAGAAGCCATCATACTACAAGAAGCACACAGAATGCTTAACAGACCAGACTAGAAAGCAAATTCTCCTCAACAAAGTATAATCACATCACTAAACATACAAAAAAAGGAAGAAGTTTAAAACCTGCAAGGGGAAAAAAAATTAATGTGTAAATATAGACAGACCCATAAGAGTAACAATTGATTTCTCAGTAGCAATCTCCAAAAGGCGGAAGGGACTTGATAGACATTTTTAAAAAGTTTAAGAGATCACAGATGCAGTCAAAACTACTATATCTAGTAAAACTATCAATAAAATAGATAGAAAAATTCCCCTGAAAAATAAACAGTAACTATCTATAAATAAAACTCTACAGAAGGCATTAAAAAATTAAAAAATAAATAAAGAACAACTTTAACCTGAAGAGGTTAATCACATCCAAGATACAAAAGAGAAAAATGCTGGGGATAATTGACATTTTAAAGCAAATAGATATAGAACATTTCAGATAAACACAAAAGAATATACCTTCTCCTCAACACCTCAGGGAGCTTACTTCAAAATTGATCACAAAGCAAATCTCAACAAGTACAAGAAAACTTGGACACAAAGCAAATCTCAACAAGTACAAGAAAACTGAAATAACATCCTGAATCCTGCCTGAACACCATGACTTAAAACAGGCTATTAACAACAGAAACAACAGAACACTTACAAACTCATGAAATTGAAAACTCACTACTAAATAAAACATGGGCCAAGACAGAGATTAAGAAAGAAATTAAAGACTTTTCAGGATAAAGTGAAAACCAAAACACAACATACCAAACTTGTCTAATGCAGTGAAGGGGGTTATGAGAGAAGTTCACTGCACTATTTGTCTACATAAAAAATTTGGAGACATCTCAGAATAGTAACATTATAGCACACCTAAAATCTCTGAAATAAAAAGAAGAAACAACATTCAAAAGAAATAGATGTCAAGAAATAATTAAACTCAGGTCCAAAATCAGTATAATGCAACCAAACTAAAACAATACAAAGAATTATTGAACCAAAGAATCAATTGTTTGAGAATCAATAAGAATTAAACAACCCTCAGCAAATTTTTAAAAAGCAGAAAAAAAGATTCAAATTTACAACAGGGAAAAGATAAAAAAGGATATAAAAACAGACAGCAAAAGGTCCCCTAAAATATCACAAGAATGCACATTAAAAATCTATACTCCACAAAATTAAACTATTTTTAAAGCAAATATTTTTCTAATACATATTATCTATCAAAGTTAAATTAATATTAGATAATCATTTTAAACTGACCTATAACCTCTATCAGAAATTTAAAATCTCTCAACAACAACAACAAAACTTCATGATCAGATATAGGCAACGCAGAGTTCTATTAGACTACAAAAAATTAAAGCCACTACTCCCCAATATTCCTTAAATCAAACAATAAAGAAATGTTACCCAATTCAATTCATTTTAGTGGGTGACAATAACTCTAATCCTAAATAACATAAAGTCCCATAAAGAGAATAACAAGCCAATTTTTCGTATGAGCATCAAAGCAAAATTTAACAATAAAATGATTTCCATCCAAATCCAAGAGCTAATTAAAAAGCCAATCCACAGAATAATCAGGATATCTAAAATATTCCTGAACAAATAATAATAATAATAGTAATAATAATAAACTACAGGAAGTACCATAATCCCTGATTTCAAATTTTACTACTTATCCATAGTAATAAAACTATCATGGTATTGGCACAAAAACAGACATATTGATCAATGGAAACAAACTGAAGTCTTAGACTTAAATCAACATACCCACAAACAAATGATTTTTGATAAATAAGCCAAAAATACTCACTGGAAATCTGGTACCATCTTCAAACTGGTCAAAATGAATGTTGGCATGTAGAAGAACCCAGATAGATCCATATACATCACCCTACACAAATTCAATTACAAATTGCTTAGTGACCTCAACATAAATCCTAGATACAGTGACTCTTATAGAATAGAAATAGAAAAATAGCCTTGAATTTATTAAAACAATGAAAGACTTTCTGAACAGAACAGTGTTAATGCAGACATTATGAGCAACAATTATAAAGTGAGATCAAAAACCTGAAAAGCTTCTGGAAGGCAAAAGACATCATCAGTCATACAATGCAACAGGTTACCAAATGGGAAAAAATTTTTTATCATATATACATCTCATTGGAGCTGATATTCAAAATATATAAAGAACTAACAAAGATACTAAAAAACAACCTACTTTTAAAATAGTGTACATATATAAACAAAGAATTCTAAAAAAAGAAAAACATAAATAGATAAAAAAAACAATGGCATGTTTAACATCCTTAGTCATAAGGGAAAGGTAATTCAAAACAACTTAGGGATTTTTTGTCTTGCATCAGTGAAAACGGTCAAGATGAATAAAATAAATGACAGCCAAGGCTGGCAAGAATTCAGAGTAAAGGATCCACTCCTCTATTGTGGGTAGGAGTGCAATCTTCTACAGCTACTATGGAAATCAGTGTAATGATATCTCAGGAACTTGGAAATAGAACTAACTCTAGATTCAGCTAAATATTTCTTAGGTATATATTCAATTGACTCTACATCTTATTACAAATACACTTGCTCAACCATATTTTATTTGTATTTTATTCATGAAAGAAGAAATTGGAAATAGCCTAGAAGTCCATCAGTGGATGAATGAATAAAAAAAGATGTAGTTCATTTACATAATGAGATATCAGTCAAACCACATGGTGACTCTAGCAACCTCTGTGACAAACAGAAACTCATAGATCACTGACAACAGCAGACTAAGAAGAGAGTGGCACCCTGCCCAGGCCAAGCAGAAGAACACAGTTTCCATAACCTTGCCTGGAGATAATGCCTTTGGAACCCCATCCAGGCCTACTCTAAACCCAAACCATCAGGGAAACCCCCCTGACAGGAGAAACCCCCAGCAAAGCCCAGCCTGCTGGACATCCCAGTACCACAACCCTGCCCCATCCCCAATCCAAGTCATCACACAGCAACCCCAATAACCCCCTACATAACGGAAAATCCACAAACCCCTAGCCCACAGTAGACTAGGAGAATAAAAGCAGATTAAGAGATTAAGAGAATACACTACCCCCAAGTGGACCAAGAATAAAGATTGAACCAAGAAAGGCTTCCAGAGACAGAGACACACCCAGAAGAGATTGCACCAAAATTAGCTAATCAAGATTCAGACAGAGCCTGCACTGAACCGAAGAAGCAATGGACAGGCACCAGTGCAAGAATACATATAACAACATAAAGAAAAACATAGACACGCCAGAAGAATCTGGCAATGCAGAAGAAGCAGAAGAAACAACCTTAAAAACAACATTATGAAGATAATAAAAGCTTTAAAGGAAGATATAAAAAAATTCTCTTAAATAGATGAAAATACAACAAAATATTGGAAGAGATTTTCAAATCCATAAAAAATAAAGAAAACCAAGAAAAAGAAAACAAACAGGTGAAAGAAATGTTTCAAGAATTAAAAATTGAAATAGAAGCAATAAAGATGCCACAAACCAAGAAAATCCTGAAAATAGAAACCCTGAAGAAACAAGCCTGACCTATAGACATGAGCATAACCAACAGAAGGCAAGAGATGGCAGAGAGAATCAATGGAATAAAGATTCAATAGTGGAAATAGATATTTTAGTCAAGGAAAACACTAAAACCAAAAAAGTCATAATAAAAAACATACAGGAAATTTGGGACACCATGGGAAAAAAAAAAAAAAAACATGAGAATAATTGGAATTGAAGAAGAATAGTTGCTCAAAGGCAACGAAAATATATTTAACAAAATCATATTTCCCAACCAAAATACGGAAATATTTATAAGATATAAGACACATACAGAACAACAAATAGACTAGACCTCCCCCCCAAAAAAAATTCTGTTTACCACATAATAATCACTCCAGTAAAGCTACAGGATAAAGAAAAAATACTAAGAGATGCAAAGGAAAAAGGCCAAGTTATCTATAAAGGTGACCCATCAGAATAACACCAGATTACAATGGAAACAATAAAAGCAATAGAGTCCTGGTCAGATGTTATACAGACACTAAAAGAACATGATTGCCAGTTCAGACTACTATACTCAACAATCAATCACCATAGACAGTGTAAACAAGATATTTTATGACAAAACCAGATTTAAACAATATCTATCCACAAATGTAGTCATATAGAAATCACTAGAGGGAAAACTCCAACCTAAAGAAACCAGATACACACATGACACCACAATCAATAATCTGAAAAAAGAACCACCCTCAAAAGGAAAACCAAAAAATGAAAGAAACATCCGAGGAACTTAAAAGTGAAATAGAAGCAATAAAAAAGGCACAAAATGAGGCAAAGGTGGGAATAGAAATCCTGAAGAAAAGAGCTGGAACAATAGACATAAGTATAATCAACAGAACCCAAGAGATGGAAGAGAGAATATCTGGAGTGGAAGACTCAATAATGGAAATAGTTATATCAGTTAAAGAAAACACTAAAACCAAAAAGCCATAACACAAAACACTCAGGAAATTTGAGACACCATGAAAAGATCTAACCTGAAATTAACAGAAATAGAAGAGGGATAAGATTACCAGCTCAAAGGCACAAATAATGTATTCAAAAAAATCATAGAAAAAAAACTTTCCAACTCCATTAAACAGAAAACCTAAAAGAAATGGACAGCTTTCTGGACGAATACCACTTACTAAAATTAAATCAAGATCAGATAAATGACCTAAACAGAACTGTAACCATCAAGGAAATTGAACAAAAAAAAGGGTCCAGGGCCAGATGGTTTCAGTGCAGAACTCTACCAGACACTCTATACAAGGAAAACCAGAGGAACGTTGCTGAACTCTTTTAGCTACAAGGCTCCAAGCACCCTTATATCCAATCCACTCAAAGATACAGCAAACAAAGAGAAAACCAATCTGCCTCATAAATATTGATGCAAAAATACTCAATAAAATACTGGCAAACTGAATTCAACAACATATCACAAAAATTATCTACAATGATTAAGTAGACTTCATCTCAGAGATGCAGGCATGGTTCAACAAAAGAAAAACAATGGATGTCATCCACCATATAAACAACCTGAAAGGAAAAAAAAAACCACATGATCACCTCCTTAGTTGCTGAAAAGGTCTTTGACAAAAATCCAACACTCCTTTATGATAAAAGTTCTGGAGATATAAAAAATACAAGAAAAATACCTAAATATAATAAAGGCAATATACAGCAAGCCAATAGCCATCATCAAACTAAATGGCAAGAAACTCAAAGCAATCCTACTAAAATCAAGAAGAAAATAAGGCTTATTGGTTCTATTCAACATAGTTATAATATTAGCTAAAACAATATTAGAACAAAAAGAGTTTAAGGGGATACAAATTGGAAAGGAAGAAAAACTATCCTTATTTGCAGATGATATGATTGTATACGTAAGTGACCCCCAAAATTCTACCAGATAAACACCTTCAGCAATATAGCGGGGTATAAGATTAACTTAAAAAAAATCCCTCCTAGATAAAAGGACTGAAAAAGAAATAAGGGAAGCATTACCTTTCATAAAAATTTGCAAATGACATCAAATAACATTGGGTGACTCCATACAAAAAGTGGCAAACCTGTTTGACAATAACTGTAAGTCATTAAAGAAAGAAATTAAAGAAGATATCAGGAAATGGAAAGATCCCCCATTCTCTTAGTTGGTAGGATCAACATAGTAAAAATGGCAATTCTACCAGAAGCAATCTACAGATTCAATGCACTACCCACTGAAATCCCAACACAATTGTTTACAGACCTTGAAAGAACAATACTCAACTTCCTATGGAATAATAAGAAAGCCAGAATCGCCAAAACAGTTCTGCTCAACAAAAGAACCTCAGGAGGCATCACCATCCCTGTCTTCAAGCTATACTATAGAGCTACAGTAATAAAAACAGCCTGGTACTGGCATAAAAACAGACTTATGGATCAAAGGAATCAAACTGAAGATCCCGATATTAACCCAAAAACCTATGAACAAGGAGAGGTGGGAACAAATCATGAGAGAAAGAGATGGTTGACTGAGAGCAGCAATGAAGAGGAAGAAAAAAAGATGGATATCTTGATAGAGGATGCCAATGTGGGGCTGGAAAGAAACTGGGTGCTAGGGAAATCTCCAAGAACCAGCAAGATGTTCTTGGATAGGTCCCCAACCAATAGTGGAGGAGGTTCCTGAACAGGATATCCCCTATAATCAAATGAATAACCACCCTAATTGTCATCACAGAACCTACATTCAACAATGAATGGAGGTGAAGGCAGAGATTTATGGCTGAGACCAGTCCAGGGAGGGAGGGAGGGAGAGAGAGAGAGAGAGAGAGAGAGAGAGAGAGAGAGAGAGAGAGAGAGAGAGAGAGAGAGATTATGAGGAGGAGACCCACAGAGATAGCTAGCTGGAGTGCTAGGGAGCTCACTGAATCAGAAACAGTCACTGGGAAATGAACTAAACCTCCCAAAGTTGAGATGATTGTCGAATGGCATAGGCAGTATGTGGAGCCTTGTGGAGTTAGATCAGACTATGCTCCTGTGCATGAATTGGCATCTTGGAGCTCATTCCCTCCAGAGGAACACCTAACTCAGCCCTAATATTAGGATGGTGGAATTGGATCTACCACAAATGGATATAGAAAACTGAACTGACCCACATTGGGACTCCTTGCCCTCCTTGGGGAATGGATGAAGGGATTGACTGGAGAGAGGCTTAGGGAGGATTGGGAGGCATGGGAAGGAAGGAAGGGAGGGCGAGCAGTAGTATCCATGGAAAAACTCTTTTCAAATAAAATAAAATAACATATATATATATGAATTTTAAAAAGCAATATTGCTCAGATATTAAAATAATTAAATTTGCAAGATAAATAGATGTATCTAGATAAAAATCTTTTTGAATGATATAATCCTTATGCCAAAAAAACTAATATGGTTTGTACTCTCATACATGGATAGTCATAATGATCACCATCCCATCACACCCCTGTTCCACTGTTTATTTTTACTTAAACCATAAAATAAGTTGCAATCCTTCGGGAGTTGGAAAGACACCAAAGGACTGTTTACTGATTTCTTTGTGAGTGAAGAAGAGATTAAGTATTAAAATAAAGAGTCATTGTTTTAATTTACAGAAGAGATTATTTAGACAAATAGAAGAAATATATTTAGATGCTTGAAGTACAGTGTTCAGGAAATAATTACTGCACTAACAACTTCATTAAAAATAAAAATGGGCTCATTTAATTGAATTACTTATAATTGCTAATCAATTATAAACACTCCCAGAAAGGTTATGGCATTCTTGGATTTCAAGTTAAATGACTCTCAAGGGACAGAAATCTCATTAGTAGGTCCATATTTAAAAATAAAATAAATCAAGATATAGGATAGTAAAGATTCAGAGAATATTCAGAGTATGGTGAAATAAAATATTACAAGGGAGATAGATCTTCTGTACAAACAGTGTTAGGATGATTGCAGTGCTTAAGTTTTGGAATGTAGTTTGTATTCAAATAGTGTGCAGCTGTGTAGTATAATTCCTAGCAAAAATGTTACTTAAATTTACCTCAGTGGGTTTTTTTTTCCTGTGAAAGTCTTGTATACAATGAGTCACCAAAGACAAGCTGCAGTTTATTCTTTCTGCAATGAACTTGAGTCTGTATACTCCCGTGCATGTACGTGTGGTGTTATCTGCATCTTGTGCATGTGTATATGTGGGTATGCTCACAAGTGTATATGTTTGTGAAGTATCTTATTACTTCCTGTTCCACTGCTTACCAACTATGTGATCTTGAAAAAATAATTAAATGTTCTGTCTCAGTTTTTTATGGTCTGCAAAAGAAGATAATGCTAAATAGTTCTGTTAGGTATCCAGAGAACTAAGAATTACAGCATGGGCAAAGTCCCTAATAAAGTGAATGAAATTAATGATATACAGTAAATTCCAGAGGATGTTGATGCTGTAGAACTAATAGGAAGAAACAGAGTTGCTACCATTATTACCCACTTTGCAGTCTGTACTTGAACATCTCCCCTTTGGTTTATGAGCAGAATAATTCATTCTCTGAAGCTCCAAGTTCAATCCATAACTTCCTTATTATTCTTACTCGTACATCTCTGTAATGTGTCTGCAGCCTCCTGTGAACTTATGTAATTATCTACAGCTCTAATATAAAGCCATCATGAACACCCTGCTGCTTTGTTTTGTTTGTTCATTTCTTTGTTTCCCTCTCTGCTGCTACTTCCCTGTGCTTAACCTACAGTGACTTACAATATGAAAAGTCATGTCTAGAAGTAATCTCAGCACAAACACACACCACACAAACACACACACCCCATACACAGACACACACACATACCACACACACGCACATCACCCACACACACACATCACACACACACATATATCACACATATACTCTATACACCAAACACACACACACACCTAACACACACAGACACACACACCACACATATCACATATACACACTATATACCACACACCACACACACACATACACACTACACACATACACACACACCACAAACACACACACACACACACACACATCCCCCACATTATATACATATTGCTTATTTCTCCCTGAGGCTTTGTTTCTCTTCAGAATCACTACCTCTAGATGCATGTGAAAAATGGTGGCTAACTGAAAGGTCAATACTTTGTCTGGACAGAGAAGAATCAGCAGTCAAAATGGGTTTGGCTGGTTAGTTTCATGCCATCAATGATTGATTTTCTGACTTACAGAGATCATGTGAGAAAACTATAAAATTTCTCATCACTATTTCCCAAGCACCTCTGTACACTTAATAGAAAAGAGACAGGACAGGGAGCAAAGGAGGGTGCCAGCAGGAGGAGGAAAAGAGAAAGACAAAGACAGAGAAGCTGAGACAGAGATACAGTAGGAGAAAAGTTTAGTATTCAAAACAGAATATCTAGCACTTGAAATATATATGTATTTATATTTATGTGTCAATTATAAAGAAGAAAATTATTTGATTATTTTAAATTTTGGCTTCATGAGTAGATCTTTGGTGCTAGGCCTCTACTTTGTATTGCATATATTTACTTTTTTTATTTTACATAGTACCTGAGTGTAGGACTCAAACAGCTTACATCAAATGTTTCCTTTACATGGAAACAACTTTTCATGTAAATCAATAACATGATTTTATACATGGAAATGTACTTCAGGCATGAATGCCTTAAAAAAAACTTGTGTCAATCAATCTATATTATACAATCATAATCTAGCTTGTTAGAGCAGCATTGCTTTAAGCATCAGTTGTTCACACAAACATTCTGTCATGCTAAGGATCCTGAAATTCTGCACCAAGGACTGACAGGACAAAACAGTGAAAAATATCTTGAAAATAGCTAATAGCTACCAAACTGTTACATTGTATCTGTCCACCTAACTATCATACCTTTGCCTTTTCAACCAATAGCCTAGGAACAGAAACTGTCAATCTTAAATTGATTTAGACTTGAAGGCTTGAAAAGATAATTTGAAGAGAATATATTACATTCAAGCACACGTTGCATTAATCCTCAGAAACTAGTGCAAACATTTATGGGCAGAAATTCAGACCCCCATCCAGAGGTGAGCAGATTCCAGCACCTGAACCACCCATCCTGAAAATCGTTCTCCGGAAACAGGGTCAATCACTAGAATCTTATCTCAGTTCTCCCTAGCAGACAGGAATAGGGTTTGGCTGTGAAGAGCTCCTCCAGCCACAAGTAAAAGAGGGGACTTTGCACAGTTGGCCCCACCTCCAACTGTGTCAGCAGAGAAGGCCTGAGGACATTGAAATTCAGACCCTGTCCAGAGGTGAGCAGATTCCAGCACCTGGACCACCTGTCCAGAGAGTTGTTCTCTGGGACCAGGATCAATCCAGGAAATAAAACATTCCAGGAACTAAAAAACTGAATTAGAAGCAATAAAAAGAGCACATAATGAGGCAAAGGTGGGAATAGAAAATCTGAAGAAAAGAACTGGAACTACAAACACAACCATAACCAACAGAATCCAAGAGATGGAAGACAAAAATCTATGGAGTGGAAAACTCAGTAGCAGAAATAGATACATCAGTCAAAGAAAATACTAAAACCAAATTAGCCATAATACAAAATGTTCATGAAATCTGGGACACCATGAAAAGCCTTAACCTGAGAATAATAATAGAAGAAGGAGAAGAATACCAGCTCAAAGGCACAGATAATGTATTCAATAAAATCATAGAAGAAAACTTTCCTAACTTAAAGAAGGAAATGCCATTAAAGATACAAGAAGCTTACAGAACACGAAATAGGTATGACCCTAAAAAAAAAAAAAAAAAAAAAAAAAAAAAATCTGCTCGCCACATAATTATCAAGCCACAAAACATACAGAACAAGCAAAAAATTTAAGAGCTGCAAAAGAAAAGGGCCAACTTACTTATGAAGGCAGACCCATCAGAATAACTCCTGACTATTCAATGGAAATGATGAAAGCAAAAAGGGCACTGTGTCCAAAGGTATTAGCTCAACTATGTTCATAGCAGCATTATTTGTAATAGCAAGATCCTGGAAACAACCTAGATGCTCCTCAACTGAAGAATGGATTAACAAACTGAGGTACGTCTACAGAATGGAGTACTACTAAGCAGTAAGAAAAAATTGTATACTAAAATTTGCAGGCACATGGATTGATATGGAGAATATCCTCCTGAGCAAGGTATCACAAACCCAGAAAGATAAGCAGGGAATGTACTCACTCATTAGTTGACCCTAAACAAAAAAGCAAACAGCAAAGCATGTCCAAGCTGCAATCCACAACCTCTGAACAGCTTGGGATCTGAAACACCTTGGACTAGACCCTTGTATCCCACTCCCTCTAGAGGAACACCTGACTCAGTCTTGATATTGGGATGAGGAAATTGGATCTGTACCAGGAGTAGATGCTGAGCTAAGCTATTTTGGGGTTTTGGGATCTCCAGCCCTTGCTGGAGAGGAGAAGGGGAGATGTGGAGAAGAGAGAGTGACTGGAGGGAGTCATAGGGGGAAGGGGCCTTGAACAAGAATGTACATGGATAAAAAATGTGACTTTATTCATAATAAAAAATTATGGCCATGTTTCAGAAAAATTTACTATAAACATTATCATACAACTAATATATATAGTTTACATAAGAAAAGTTTATAAATAAGAGGATTTTTTAAATGAGCTGAAAAGAATAAAGGGTTCAGTGAAATAAGCTACAACATGAAATAAAATCTAGTAGCTCCATCCAAAGAAGGGAAATAATTACTTTCTTTACTTTTTTAATATTTACTTATTTCCTCAACATTGTGGTCATAAAATAGACTATTTTTCAGATTGTCACAAGATAAAAATATTGCTGTATTTGTGTTTGCATAACATACCTTTCAGCAAAAGTTGATATGAAACTATATACTGAATGATAAAATGCAGCAACACTTAATATAATATAATTAAAAAATAAAAGGAATAACTTTTAGCACTGCAAAAATTGTTTGGGTTAACCACGACATATGACATTTTAGAATTATTTATTATTTTGTAACATTAGATCATTTCTAAATGCATTTTTTAATATGAAGGGGAAATTCATGCAACAAGACATTAACGGAAATACACTGTTGCAAATTAAGTGTCCATGGGTAGCCATCATTAACTCTCTTTATATAAATGCTGTTTAAGATACTTTATATATACAGAGAAAAGATAAGGATACCTTATAGTTTTTCCATAAAACTCTATATAAGAGGTTTCTTTTATTGTTATTATTATTACCATTATTATTATTATTATTGGCAGATTATCATTAATTTACCTCTAATTTATCACATGCTCCTAGTTATTTCTAAACATACTGTTGTGATTCAGGGTACCACCTATTATACCACATCTCATCATATTTCATGTCTTAGGCTCTTCCCACCATTATGATACACTATGGTTCTCTTTACCTTTGATAAACTTGACAACCCTCAAGATCACTTTCCAGTATTTTATAGAGTTTCTATGTAGTTTAATGCTTGTTTTTTTCCTCATGATTAAGATAGTATCATGCCTATGGGAAGAAGATCACAGAGAGTGCAAGCTATTTCCCATTGTGACATTCTATGGTCCCATACATTTAGCGGCAGCCATCACTGCTAAAGTCGCTGTACTCATAAGTTATATCTCCCTCCTTTTTCTGCTATAGTCCTTGGAACATTGTCAATTTATAAAATTTTAAGGAATACCACTTAGTTTAACTAATATTAGAAGTTAAAGGAATAGATTATTTAATTTAAAATTATTTTTTCTTAAAATAATATAAAAGGAAAAGTAGGTACAGAACTTATTAAGGCTGGGATTGTTGAGTAATTACTGGCTTTGGAATTTAAAAAACATTATATCCAACTCACGTAAATTTCCTGTTGAGGCTTTTATCTTGTCAACTGTGACTCAGCTCATTTGTATATGCAATTTGTTTCTTAAAAGTCTTCATATCAGATCACCAACACTGAATGAAGGTGTGTTAATGATAGAGTCAGGGTGTTCAGTGAGTGCACATAAATATTTGATAGCAACATAGGTTGCATAGGGGAAATGATGATGAAATTGTGGTATTGGCATTCAGTTCCCTGACAGCTTAATTCTTGGTTGCTTGTACAATTTGTGTCTTCATATAGATATATTAAGATGAACAAATGCCTGCTGTCATCACTGTTTTTGTCACAATAGCAGCATTTAGGAGACTCAGGCAAAAGAAGAGTGGGTATCAGGGCCAGTCAGGTCTCCTGACTCAAAATACATGTATTCACCTCTTTTCTTAATTTTCATTGCTTAAACTGAAATTGTATTGATTTTCCTTTTTTAATTTTACTTTTAAGATTATAATATAATTATGTCTCTTTCTTCTCTTTAAGCCTTTGCAAATACCCCACTTGCTTTCCTTCAAGTTCACTATCTAATTTATTATATAAATCAAATCAAACATAATTACTATGAGAAGTTTGAGGTTGGGTTAACAGGATCCCTTTGATACAAAATTTTGATTGTTTTTAACTTGTTTTTTCTATTTCTATAGTATGTGGTAAAAAAACAATACTTTCTCTAATTTAAAAACTTTATTTCTCTAATGCCTGTGTATGCTATATTGCATAGGGTCTATAAACCTATCCATTTTCTACCTCATCTATTTTTTCATTATTTAGAATTTATTTTTTGTTAGAATTTGTTTTGTTATTTGATTTGATTATTTAGGTCTGAAAGCTACATTTTGCCCCATTCTCATTTCTTTATATTCTGCCATATAGAAGTTCTTATTAAATTAAGTCTTATAATAGTTTTAAAGTTCAAATTACTTCTCCTAACTTTACCTCTGGTTCAGCATAATCAAGCATATACTTTATGTAACATGGTTCGTATTTTTATTTCTACATTAGACATGTCAGCTCTCCTTCTGTTCCTTAATTTTCTGCTTAGGTTTCTATCATTATTCTTCTTTTATTTTCTTTATTTTTTAACTTTTTAATATTTTTAATATTTTAACCCATGAGTAGTATATTTTCTTCTTTTCTACATCTACCTAAAATGAACCCCATCCAATACTTCTTGCTGGTCTCAATCTCTCTCAAATTAGTGACTGTTTCTTCTGCCAAAATTATTAATGCATATATTGAGTTCATATAATTTTATACGTATCTAGGATTGGCCTTTTGAGATTGCATAATTTATCAGAGGGACCATTTCTAGAGAAACTGATTCTTCCTCTCTCATCAACCACTTACAGCTTGTCCTCTTTATTTATAGGACACAACGATTGTGAAATTTTTCTTTACTCATTTTGGTTTATCAACTCATATTATATGAGAGCCTTGTCTTGGCAGGAATATAATTGAGACATTATTGGGCGCAGCATCCCTCTATTTTCTAGATGACACTATCTACCAGCAGACATACTGGTTCTCAGGCTTATAATATTTCAGATCCTCTTCTACGGTGTTCCCTGAGACATAGGTATAAGTATTTAGTTGCTAAAGTACCAACTGGGAATGGGGAGCTGACAATTTCTTCATTGTCCTGTGTATCTTTGTTGTAGTCTTCAGTCACTGTAAATAAATAAGCAAACAAACAATCAAATAAATAATAAGCTTATTTGATGAGAAGTTAGTTACACTTATAAGCAGGGCTGGTATGTAAGCTGTATAATCCATGTGGCTTCTCTTTCCTCTTAAAATATGCATTTACCATATTTTTACCATCTATATGTTGCATTTTTATTCCGTTTCATTAGTAGTTTTTACTAGTTTGCTGATTGCTTTCTTTTGGCCACACTCTTCTAAGTTCAGACCCTGTCAGATAAAAGGAGTAGCTCTGGATTCTGGTTTCCAGAAAACTTGAACTTTGTCTTGATTTCTATAATAATGCTAAGGGCTTACACTCTATGTCCTCAATACCTGTCAATGAACCTTATAATTTCTCAGTAAATTATAATTGAATAAAAAACTAAACAACTTAACCAAGAAGAGTACCTGTCATGTAACTTAATGTTATAAATTGCTTATCAGTTCACTGTGTAATTCAAGCTTCACACTTCAGTTAGAAAATGAGTGGGAATATGTAAAGCTGCAAGTATTGGCTTAGAATCAGCAGACTGTTTAGTTCTCTAAAGTTTTATTAGTGCTAAAAAGTCACATTCATGGCTGAACTGAGTACTGAGGAAGAAATAGATAAACCGCACATAGAAAAGCACAACAACTGTCTGTAGAAATGTATATTTACTTAGTGAAGGGAAAAAATACTTAGGAACAAAGATTCAATAGTTCTTAAACTGCTCCACCCCTTTCTTGTGGCAGTCCATTCTAGAACTCACTAAACAAAGGGTCAAGCCCCAGATGTTTTTCTCAGTATTTATGGAAAATGTTAAGATTCCTGGCTTGTTAGCCTCTCTTGTGACAATTTAACTTGAGTGCCAAAAATCTTTGCAATTTTTTCTGTTGCTGAGATCCTGTTATTAGTACTTTACCTGCCTATTTTTAAAGAATAGTGCTGATTAAATTTTACAATTTGAAGAAGTGGAACTATGGACCAGTTGAATTCTGCCATTTTTAGATTACTTGTTTAGGTACTTTCTGTAGTATTGAGCACTATGACATTCTTAGATATTATTATTCTAAATATTATATGCAATAAAGATAATTTGATACAGGCTTTGTATATAATATAAATTAAAACTACAATATTACTATAGTTTTATCATTTCCTTAATTGCTTCATTATTTTATATAACTTATAGAAAAAGATTGTATTTTAAATTAACCATAAGTAAATTTTGCAATTATCTTTTATTTAAACTTTTATCTCCCCCTCTCATATTTGAATTTTAAGTTAACTGTCTATAGTAAACACTTCCTATTTTTTTCTGAAAACTATTAAACATTTTTTCTAGAAATCCTTGTTTATGTGTTAAAATGTGTATTTATCTATTACACATTTGATAATACAGTATTCTCTATCTCCTTGCTCTGTTGTGAGTTCAACAGAAATTTTCTTAGTTGTCAGATCAGACATTAGGTCACAGAACCATCCACAAACTTGCATACCATTACAATTCAACAAAATAAAGCAATAATAATAATAAACATTATGGGAAATAACTTCATATCTCATCTTGAGTCAACTCACATTAATTGGTGCAATGTGGTGATGGTTTAAAAGAATATGGCCTCCATATGTACATGGATTTTGTTATCTGGGAGTGGCAATATTTGATATTGGATAAGAAGATATAGCCTTGTTGGATAGAATGTGTCACTGGGTTGGCTTTGAGATTTAAAATGTCCATGTCAATCCTAGAGCCTGTCTTTCTGCCTATGGCTGGATATGTAGCTCACAGCTATTACTCCTATATCTGCCTGTGTGCAGCCATGCTTCCTACAAGGATGATAATGGACTAAACTTCTGAAACTCTAAGCAAGATTTCAAGCAAATGCTTTATTTTATGATCATTGCTATGGTCATGGTGTCTTTTCATAGCACTAGAATACTGGTTAAGGCAAAGGTAATAAGTATGCTCATATCTGCAGTTAAGTTCATACATGCCTTTGAACAAGGACTTAGGACTTGTGTTTTGTCATATTTCCTGCTTGAAAATAAGACAAAGCTATTTAATTATATAAACATCAGAAGATGATTGATGAGATGGCTCTCTGGGTAAAGTGCTTGACACGCAAGCACAAAGAACTGAGTTTTATCCCTAAAATTCAATTAAGGGTGCAAGAAGAAAATCAACCCCTTAAGTGCCTACTGACATTTGCATAATAACTGTGACATGTGCACACCCCTCACCACTCATCCAGTGTCATACACACAATAATAATAATGATAATAATAATTTAAGACAATTTACATAATTAAAATATACCAATAAGTAATTTTAACTGAATAAAAAGCTATGTTTTAAAATAATGAACATATTTATAACACCTGAATTCAAATAGTAAAGAGTAAATAGATTAGAAAACATTCACTAACATCACTACTGACATAAACTTTAAGAATTTTACTGTGTAGTATCCAAAAGTGAAAAACTATTGAAATCATAAAGCATAGTTTCTATAAATTTTAATACAACACACAGTAGTCATAGATATTTTTAGGATGTAATTTCATACTACTAAATATGCTAAAGTTAGTAATTTATTTTTATTATTTTCCTCACTGTTACTTCCCTTTAAACATGTGTCTCTATAATAGCAAAGCAATTCAAATTAATATATAAGAAAACAATAGTGACACCTAAATATCTCACACATTCTTACTTAAGTAATGCTAACATATAGCTCTGTATCTATTTACAAATGATCAAAACTGATTATAAATCTTAGAGAACATTAACATTATTTTGAGTATTTTTGAAGAAGGGGGAAGAAAGGCAGAATTGTCTAATATTAAGCATATAACTATACTTTGAAAATTAAATGACCTTTTTTGCTTAGCAAAAATTCGTGGTGGCCATAATGCATCCATGGGCATTAGCTGTGACCTACTGTGCTTTCCTCATTTTTGGCTGAGCCTAACCTGGCTTGAGGAGCTTTAGATTTTATTTTTTATGTTTCATGTATTTTAGAGAAAAGAGAAATTTTATTACTGTATGGGTTTTTTATTTTGGCTATTCTGAATGTTTTGCTTTTGTATATAAAGATTTATATTGATTTTGAAAAAACAATAAAAAACTGCACACTAAGAGTCAACTATAATAATCAAACTTACAGTCATGTTAGGATTTCTAGGTAAACAAAGACATATTTCACATAGGAAATCTTCAAATACTTCAAAGACTTATAATATATGACAGTTGAAAAAAATTAATAATTAAGACCATTCATGAAAGTGAGACACATCCGCTTCAGGCAGCACCAAACTAATACAGAGAAGCTGATGAGCATTTGCTTGGCCAGAAACCACCCCCTAGACTACTGAGTTGACTGTTCCAAATGGACAAGAAGGACACAAAAGAAGATGTCTTCTGAACTTTGTCAAAAACAAGGCAGGACAGTCCTTCACATTTGGCTCACAGAAAAGTACTTCAGATATTCTAAGCCTGTTGGCTGAGGATAGAGGCCCCAAAATTACAGAAGAACTTTGGATGACTGTCCAGACAGCCTGGTGCCCTGTCATTGGGTAACATTTCACCCTTCTGGGGTCTTTGATGGAGTTGAAAACTAAATAGTTATAATTACAATTTTTCTTATTAACAATAAAAATTAAGGTAGATACAAAGCTTTAGACTCATCAAGAAAATGTGGATAATTGAGAGATCTCTTATTTGGTCAAATACAAATAGACTAGATATTGTAAATATAATTCTCACTTGATAAAAAAAATTAAATGACCTTTTAAATTCGTTTTTAATGTTTGGTAGATGATGAGTATAGATGCAGAAGGACTGACAAGATAACAAAATGCTACACAGAAATAATTAGATATCAAAATTGATACATAATTGTTTTGAAATATAATATTTAAATGGTACATTAATTGAACTAATGACTTGTCCCTAAAATCAGTTTTCAGTAACTGCTTTACATATGTACCTGTGTATCAATATTTACTATCCTTTTACTACAAAAACTTTAAATAAAATGCCACATTGCTGACAGGACCTTATTTTACAAAATATTGGTCAGACTATTGGAGTGAACATACAACAGACTAGATTTGTATCTCCTGGTGGTGAGTCATGCACAATGAAGACAACTGAAACAGGAGTCGGAGTCTAATATGGTAGAGGTATAGTGTGAGTGTTAGGAATATTTTCAAGTATTCTATTTATAAAGTGAGATAAGCTAAACAAAAAGCAAAATGTCTGGAAAGTATATGAAACAAGAAATAAAATATCTAATGTGTAAAATCCTAAATAATTTTATACTACACATTCTGTATTTGGCAATGTTGTCATTAATTAGGACATTATGATTTAAAAAGCTAAAACTAATTCTTGCCTTTAATAAATATGTCATATATAAGGCAATACAACAAATGCCAAGTTAAAACAATGATGCTCACTTATCTATCCATAAAATGAAAGCACTAATTACTATGCTGTACTGTCAAACAAGTGGAACAAAGGGATGTTTAAGCTCTACCTGCGAGGAAAATAACTGTTATGGGAAATTAATATGGGTAAGCTGTAGAAGAATCACAGTAGCACTTTCAGACATCAGACAAAGGGAGGAAAAGCCATGACCTGTGAGAAAACAGAAGACATGTGAGAAATTATCTGCCCTGGCTCTGACCTTCAAGGCAGTTTCTTGACCACAGGAGGAATTTAAGTAGAGCATAGGCATCTTGTTGAATTGATGTGACCATGACAGATGCTGTGAAAGATGAAATACGTGTAATTTTGTTGCTCAAACTGGTAGAGAAATTATATACATGGAGAAATGTTCTCAGCATCCCCTGAATACACTATGTGTCTGTACCTAAACACAATACAGGCATAGCATTAAACTGTTCAATGTGAAGCATTAACCACTGCCAGGGACTTAAAGGCAATCATCCAACCTCCCACAGGACTAGAACAGCACAAAGTTCTTACCAGCCAGAATAGAGAAACTTGTCTGAAAGTTTAGACAAGTCAATGCCAATAGGGAGTCATATTCTTAGTAAGGCTCTAATGGCCTCGAAGTAAAAACTGGTTAGGACTATCTTCAGACTCTCAAACTTAAGACTCAAAAGCACAAGATGCATCTATAAATTATTTATAAAGACAAATATAAAAATTTTCCGATTAAAAAAATCAACTCCTCATATCCACGCAAACCAGAAATAATAATATTAGATAGTTTGGAAACACTTTTATGAATATAATTAAAATAAGTTTACATTTGACAGAAATAAAACAACCTGGAATTAGGAGTATCAAATGAGCCATTAAAATGTGTTCAAATATTAATGTAAAAATATAAGCACAAATGGAAGACATAGAAATAAAACTAAAACACTGATGTGTAAAAAGCACAATAGCTCAAAATAAACGATTTCTCAACCAGCACAGAAATTTAACCCTGCAGAATTTCTGCTAACAGATAACTAAACTTAAAAGCATAGCAAAAGGAAATATTTGAAATGAAGCAAAGTGGAGAAAAATAAAAGCAGTTACTTGAGGATATATGGGACAATACAAAAAGGAACAACACTCTTGCCATTGGTTTGACAGCCTTTGCATGAGTACAATAAATATTTGAAAATGTAATGGTTATACATCTCCCAAACTTACATATTAATTTCTGCTTGAAAAACACAGTAGGAGGATAAACATGCTTAACATGTTCACTGACACCAGGGCAACTGCTAACTGGATGACAAAACCTGCAAATTGCTGCAGTTCTTTACAACAAAAATTTGGAATTGTTTTAGCAGGTAAAAGTAAATAAATAATGAAACCTTTAAAGTATTTTTAGATCACAGGACCAGGGAGATGGATAAAACTCTTAATGCTGTCTATTAAAAAAGTCACCAAAATAGTGACCTCTTGACAGGATTTTTTGTTTGGTTTGGTTTGGTTTGATTAGGTTTGGTTTGGTTTGGTTTGGATTGGTTTGGTTCTTGATTCTTGTTTTGTTTGTTTGTTTTGACCTTTCATCAAAAAGATTTAAGAGCCTCATAGCAGTGGTGTATAACATTTAAAAAGAATCAATGAAATACAATGTGAACACACACATACAGCTGCAAGCAAATATACAAATATATACATCTATACACATATATGCACACATGTACATACACACACAAACACAATCCAATAATGCTAGAATTCAGTATTCACAAAGAATTATTCCTTAATGATAATAATGTCAAATTCTTAAGAGACCTCCTTAATAACAAAAGCTTCATCAATAGAAACAAGAAAATAAGGAGTGGCTTTTTTGGATTAGAACCCAAAAATAAATATCTACAAATCCAAACAAATATAAAAAAGAGTGAAAGAGTAAACAACAAAAATTCAGTGATGAAAAATGTAAAAGTAAGGAGTGATGCAGAAAAGACAATAATACTTGAAAAAATATTGTAATTTGAGAAGCATAGAGACTGTAAAGAGTTAGAGGTGGGGCTGGAAAGAAGGCTCAGTGGTTAAGAGCACTGACTGTTCTTCTAGAGGACCTGAGTTCGATTCCCAGCAACCAGATGGCAACTAACAATTGTCTGTAATTCCAAGATCTGACACCCTTACACAGTTATACATACAGGTAAAACACCAATTCACATAAAATAAAAATAATTATTAAAAATATTAAAAATAAGAGTGAGGTGGAAGAGGCAGTATCTTCTGATATGGCAGTAATGCTGCATCCAAGAACTCACCAACTGTAGTTACAGCATGTGATCACACCACTCGATGATGTAGCAAAGAATGGAAAGTGGTCCATGAGCCCTCACAACTAACTGGGGAACTATGAACTGTTGATGGCTTCTATTAGAGAAGAGTCAGTTTAATTTTTAGGAATGGATCCTGGTAGGTATGTCACACTCCAGTGCAGTGCTGCACATCCAAAAGTATAGTAATCAAAAAGAAAAAGACACAAAGATAATTGAAGGGTGTAGGGGTGGGGGCATATCTGGGAGGAGTTAGGGGGAAGAACTGGAGATAAATGCAGTCAAAATGCACTATATGAAATTTTGAGTGATATATATGCTTTAATTATTGCACATTCTATTAAAACTATTGAGCATTATGGAAAAAATTAAAGACTGACTCTTAAGTTTCTATGTAGATATGAAGATTCTAAGTAAACAGTTTTCAATGACTTATCCTTTTGCTGAAAACAAAGAAAATTAACAACAAATGCTTATAAGTATTAAGAACAAAAATCAATGAAATTCTAGAAAAAACATTTGTCTGAAAAAATTCATTTGTGTCATATAAATATTTATATTTATTAGATAAAAATAGTCATGAGACATAAAATTAAAATTTGAAGTATATTGACCTCAACCATACAAAAACACTTTTATGATTTATATAGTTCAAAATAAAATATAACCAATATTCTTGAATCAATGTAAGACAAGGCTAATGTAAGTAAAAAAAATGATCTGAACAGACATTTTATAATCAAGAAGAATATAAGAATAGTACCTAGATAATATTTTTGAATGTGTTTATTATCTTTATTTCAGAAATATAAAATAAAATGAAAATTTTTATTATAAACCTATTAGAATGTATAAGATATAAAATGAAAATCAAGTACCAAACAAAGTTGGGTGGTCAGGGAATTAAGGTAGAGTAGGTGAATCAGGATGGAGTAAGGGTAGTTTTATTGCACATAACTTTCAAAGACCTAATTAAATATTTTTTCTAAAAATCACATATTATAAAGTATCAGTGATAACCCACAGCTATTTGAAATCTAATTGTCAGTAGAAATTTAAGTGACACAAAGTTTTAATATTTTCAGGTAAATTTGCTGTGGGGCTAGACACGAGGTTCAATGATTATGAGAGGAGGTTAGACTCCTGCTTTTGACCTCTGTGTATACAGGGCTTGCACATACATACATAAGACAAAACATTTGTACACATAGAATAAATATGCCTTAAAAAGTAAGTAAAAAAGTAATGTCAGTGTGTAACTGTACACACACACACACACACACACATATGCATGCACGCAAGCACACACAGATGAGTTATGTGGTACTACAACAAAAAATATTTGTCCCTAAAATTTTTAGCAAGCTTGTTTTATAATTGCAAAATCTGAGAAAAAATCTTTTCATCTGCATAGAGGATAAACTATGATATAATCATGTTTCCATCATCAGAATTCCGTACTAACACAAATAGATGAATTACTAATCCACATTACAGGGTAGGTAAATAAACTCAAACAACACTGAAGGACAACCCAGCCTGCCCCAGCTGTGAAGCTGAATCCACAGAGATGAAAAGACAACAGAATACTGTTATTGCACTGGCTAACAAAAGAAAGATCCAGCACAAAAGCTCATATCCAGGGAAAGCATCTTCCAGATTAAAAGTAGGTAAATTTGTTGACATTCTTTGCTTTTACAGATTATTGATAATGTTAGATTTCAATTTGGTTTTTTTGTCCCTTTATTTAACTACTCTGGCTATTCCAGTCGCCCAATAGTCCTCCTTTTTTCCCACACACTATACAACACAAAATATAACTAAGTATAGTTCAGACCTTATTATAGCCATTAAATTTGTTCAGTGCTTGAGAGTTTTTAAAATATTGATGTGAATAAAGATTTCTAACAGTGTTAGTCAAAAAAATGAGTCTTAAAAGTTAAACTTATAAATTAAAAAATTATAGCAATATTTTGAAGACATTGAAAAACAACTATATATTACATTATATATCATATGCCACATGCAACATATCATATATAACACATTATTTATTATATATAATAAACACATGATTAAAATACACAACAAAATTCAGTGGGTCATTTAAAAAGACATGAAAGTAAGAAAAAGATTGTTAAGAGTTTAAGCAGAGTAGAAGAAGGATAAGATGGGGTAAGAAGGCAATGTGAGCAAACTACAGTATCAAAACATATAAAGTTCTCAAAAATAAAACCACTTAAAATAAAATAAATAATAAAATGTTTATGATGCCACCATATGGCAAGTAAACCATTTTAGAAACAGAAAAAGATGTCCATGTGTACTAGTGCACAAATTTAATTCCAACACTGAGGAGGCAAAAGTAGGCAGATCTCTGAGGTTACAGGGCTTAGGCAAGCTTGATGTACATAGCCCAGGATAGCCAGAGTTACATAGCTTTTCTCTATTTAAAATGACAATGGTAAAGTAAAGATTTAAAAAGTCTTCAAAAAAGTTATGAAAATATTACATAAATACATGAAAAGACATTAATCTTCAGTAACAACATAGAAATGAATAACACATGAGAAATAATGATATATGTTAACTTCATGTTTGTTCGAAAGATGAAAATGCAAATGCTAAAATATTTCTGCATAGACTGGCATATAAAGCAATTACAAAATATATTATTTGTCGAAAACCACAATTATCTAGTAATTCTCAAAAGCAACCCAGTATTTTTCATTTTGATTAACAAGTACATTTATTAAATTATACATTAATGCCAAGTCTATTGTTTAACAAAAATAAAACTTGAAGCATAAAGATTTGACCATCTTAAGAGGTATACCAAACACACAATAGCCTGAGCCACAGAAATTGCAGCCAATCCAAATCCAGTAAGAAGTGTGCTACTGCACACTCAGCAGTAGCAAAAAAATACAGTGAACACATGTAACACCATCAATAAATCACAAAACTTGGTAAACAAAGCAGCCGGCATGAAATGTTACATCTGACATCACTGAAATCAGCAGAATTCTATAAGAGTCAACTGTCAGCAGTGACAGCAGATAATCCAAAAGTGAAAATAGAGAAGGAAATGGGATTCACTAAAAAGAACATGAGGAGCACAGACATTTTACCAAACTTGGTGGCCTGTTGGTGTCCATTGATTTGCTGCTTCTTTTCACCATTTTCACAACTACAATTTGAAGACTAAAAAAGCTCTGTTCATCAAACTGAAAACTGGTGGAAATACTTCCAAGATGTTATAGTCAGCTGCATAGGAGTCTTCACTTTTGATGGTGCATTACATGTTCATTTTTTGTTATGCTTAATCCATAGATTTATGAATATTTGTGATAAGCTACATCAGCAACTTCTGGCCAGATGCCATTTTACATTATTGACCTTTTTGCTAGTGGAAAAAAATGAGCAAAGTTTTATTTCACTTTGCAACACACTGTTAATTAGAGGAGCACAGAGCATGGTCTCATTATGTGTTCTGAAATCAATCACAAAAAGGCAATAAAGTTAAGTAGTCTATTCAAAACAGCTCAAATATAACTTACACTATATAAATAGAACATGCAATTGAATCACCTATTGCGTGCTCTCCACACATACCTCTTCCAACCCCAACATATTTCATCTAGCATATTGTTATTTACTTGAACTTTTAACCTGAATCATTTTTTCTTTCTTTCTTAATGACTTTATAAAAAGTCTACTTACTTCTCCACAATATAAATTAATAAAATGTAGAAAGTTTGTGTTCTTAAAGGCATTATAGTGGCAAACATGAGAAGCCACAGCTATACCCTACTCCTTTAATGAAATATGAGACTGACATCTCTTAGACATATTACTGGAGGAAGAAAAGAATGAGTTTGTGCATTAACTAGAAAGCATGTGTTTTAAATAATAAATAGGATTAGGGAGATAGCTTAGTAGTTTGCACCATGAGAACATGAGTTTGACCCTCAAACCCAGCTGTACAAAGAGAAGCATGGTATCATGTGTCATAGTCCCAGTTCCAGAAATATGAAACAGGCAGGCCTAGCCTTCTTGGACATGTCTATATCAATGAGAGATACTATTACTAAAACAACAACAATTTAAAAAAATGATGGGAGTGTCAGAGGGAGAAAACCAAAGATTACATCTTCTGGCATACACAACTACAAAATCATACAAACATAAACACACAAAAAATGAATGAAGCTCCAGGAAGTTAATAAACAATATTACATTTGTTTCCCTTACACACACACACACACACATTCATTTCATTCTATATATTACATAGATTTACCTCCTATATCAGGATCACAATTCTTGTGAAAAAATTTAGATGAAATACAAAAAGTACAATGTAGATAATAGAACTCATTTTTCTACCATCATCAGAGAAGTTTCCTTTTGTTCTACATGGTAATCAGAGCCCAGAAACTGCTCAACATGAAGAGAATAAGACTATGAGACATCTATATGACACCTCTTCCCTAGACTCCAGAATCATCACAAAGAGGAGGAAGAAAGGTTATAAGAGAAAGAAGAGTGAGAATATAACGCAACAGTGTTGTCTGAATATGACAGTGCAGTCAAGCACATGGTATTGCAGCAGCTGTGAATGAATGCATTCACAAAATCAAGCCAAACAAAACCCCATCATGAAGAGGGAGGGGCACATGAAGTCACACCCTTAGCTAAGGAGCTATTAGCAATTGGTGGCCAATGTAAAAAGAGTCAGCTTTCTTCATCAATGTGGCCTCTGATGGGCTCCCAGTACTCTAGATGGTCCTATACATATGTACATACAGATAGCACAAAGGGGACTGAGTGGTTTTGAAAAAAGAAAGACCATACGAAACTGGGAGAAAATAGTGGAGGTTTGATAGGAGAGGATTTGGAGGGAAGAAATGCGATAAAATATCTGATAAAAAAAATATATAAACATACTGAAATTCTCAAACTTACATTAAAATATTTTAAAAATATTCTACCAAAATAAAATAAAAAGGACTATATATTTACTTAACTACATAAAATAATTTTAAATTATTCCATACCCAAGTGAAAATAAATTTACCTTCATGTACCTTTTATAAAATCTGTCTTCAAAGTAATGAATGAAGAGAAAGAAGTTAGGTGAGCCAAAGGGGGCTCTTGACTGTTGGACTTCAATACTTTGATAGCTGGACTTTGGTACTTGGCCTCAGGAAGAAGGATGGATGAAAGAAGAGGTTGGAGCTTTAAGGCTAATTTAAATATGAAATTTAATGGCTTATTGTTTGTTTATTTGTTTTTTTCTAAGGCTGATGGGATTTGTAAGAAGGGCAAGGTCAGCCAGTGCCACAAGCTTGAGTAAATTAGTGTCCCTTCAAGATGTGCTTGGCCAATGCTGACACAGAATTTGTGGGAGTGGCCATCTCATGACTTGTCTACCCTCAGGCCACATTTTATACAGTAACCAAAGCTCTCTACTTTGAGTTCCGCTTCATAGGCTCCCTGTGATGAGCCAGAGGTCTCTCAATGATCTTCAAGGCTTCTAATTCTAGACAAGCTACCTTGAATATACTTAGATTTGTATACAGGCCAGAATTTTTGTATTTTTTAAATATAATATTTATTTTCATTCTGAGAGCATCCACTATATTATATTCTTTTCTCCATCCCATTGCCCTGCTCCAGAACCTTCTGGATGCCCACCCCTCACCTTGTCCCTTTTGCAACTTCATGTTTGTGGGAAACAGAGGAAGCGTTGTTAACTGACATGCTGAGTGATTGTGTGTTGCTTATATGGCACAGCCTTGTCAAGGATCCCATAGACAAATAGGAAAACTGAAAATCTTTCTTTTGTCCTCCTCTCCCTGGAGTGATGCTCACAGGGATGGTAAAGCCTCCCACTGATACAGATGATTTGTTAAAACAGTGTCAGTCATAGCATTAAGGCTGGCTCCCACACAGCCTGTACCTGCATATGGTAATTCTGCCTCCTCGTTTATATATAGGTAATAAGCCCATTTCCTTGTGTATTTATGCAGTGACATCCCTTTTGTGGTCAACTTTATGTAACAAATACTCTGATTATTCAGGGTACTTAAATGTCTCTAGCAGAGAACCTAGTTTACCTCACCCCAGCTTTTCTGTGTGTCCTTGTGTCTGTATATTTGTCATTTTTTCATTAGCTAGTGGTCCTCAATCAGGCCAAGTTCCTGGAGCTATGCAAGGACACAACATTTTGGTTATTCATTTATTTTGTTGTTGTTATATTTCTTTTCTCATAATTCACTGAGACCACTGCCCATATACACATAAATGCAGAACACCTACTGAAACACTGTCAACTTGCCAGGACCATACTCCTAAAGAAAACTGAGTTTCCCCTTTTTAGTCATCAACTGTAAATAGTTCAACTTCTAAAGTTTAAACAAAAGTCTAATTTTAAAATTTTCCTCCAGGAAAACTAACTTTATGGGGAAAAGGCACAGTCTCTTCATTTCTCTATCTTCATAGCACAAGCTTGTAGATTGTGGTGTTCAGCAGGTTCAGAAAGAAGATTTCCCAGCTGTATCTTGGTCTGTGACAGTGTGTGTATGTGTGTGTGTGGTGAGTGGTGTATATGTGTCTGTGTATGAGTGCATATGTGTATGTATGTGTGCTTGTGTGTATATGTGTATTTATGGATATGGGTGTGGTATGTATGTTTATGTATGTGGTGATTTCACTATGTGTGATATGTGTATTAATGTACATAAATTTGTTTGTGATGTGTGTATCCCCATATATTATAAGAGTTCTTCTATTACAAAAGGTTAAATGTTCTAGTACTGGGAAATTGGGGTTCCCTTTTGGATTCTTAGTCTCTGTAACAAAACAATTTAAGTGACTCAGAAGGAAATGACCATCTTATTTTATTTTGAAAAATAACAACTTGCTTGGAAGAGGGAAAGGGGAAAAATGAAGGGGAGAGATGCTAGCTTCTTTGGTTACCTGCCAAAGGAACAAACATGATAAGTATGAGAGCTCTACAAGCAGATGTATGCAGCAGAGAAGGAAGGGCTTGGAAGAAAGTGTAAATGTCCAGAGTACAAAGAAAGCATGCTTTGGCAGGTATCCACAAAACAAAAAATAAGAAAACACAAAGAAACTAAAAACAAACAGGAAGCGTGAAAAGGAAAAACTATACTTTGTGAGTTATTTCTCAGAGATGCAGGCTGTCTTTTGCACAGGGACATGATGAACAGTGTAAGAAACTACAATGATTGGGGGCTCTAGAGAAGTGTAAATCCATTATCTCATTAAGGAGATAATTATCCCTCTTATCTCCTTAGCATATCTCTAGAGTTTTCTTGTGAGGTGATACCTCTCTTAACTTTAAAACGAGGATGCAATAATCTGTACTTCGTAACCCTTAGGAGCAGATAGGATGTTTTGTCTCTAGTCAGGGCCAGAGATAAAGAACTCAGATTCCATTCTTTAGACCAGGGTAAGAAATGGCTTACCCTTAATGTGCTTAAACAAAACCCTGATAGATTCATCTTTTTCTGTGCTGTTCTTTATGAAGGGCAATTGTGATATCTCCCTTTCTAGGTTACCAGAGAAATCAGAGGTGGGGTCCTAAGCCAACCTTGAGAGAGTGGCCCACCTGAATGGTCTTCAAGGCCACTAATCCCTGACTAGCTACCTAACAATATCAACAATATTCTATATGAACCAGGGCCTGGCTTCAAAGTTTGTAAATATGTGAATAATTTAACCACACTGGTTATTCCCCTGAGTTGTCAAAACCTGCCTACTGAATAGACTTATCATAAAAAGTATGAAACTATGTGATATATAGATACTACAAATGCAAAATGAAAATTAAGTGGTTTCACAACCACTGAACAGCTTGGGATCAGAAACACCCTGGACTGACTCCTTGGATCCCACTCCCCTTAGAGGAACACCTGTGTCACCTCACCAGCAAGAAAAAAACGCAACACTGGATCCTTCTCTCTGCAGTTTATTCGGGTCCTTTACAATCTGGTTTCTACTGACTGACTAACTAACTGAACAACTGACTAACTCACTGACTGACTGACTGACTGACTGACTTACTGACTGACCGAGGGGAAGCCTACTCTTAGCTAAATACCCTCAGGGCATCTAATCCAAGATAGCCACGTGGGCATCACCAATAGGCTCAGATACGCGGAAGCAAGCCAGATCCTTGGCCTAGCCAAATATGGAGTTGTTTACCAGGGAGAGTGCTCAAGGTCAGCGCCATCTTACAGTGTGGCTTTACGCAGCTCTCTACACACCTGACTAACTCTTGAGGGAGGGGGGAGAAAACTGGATCTGCTAGGAGTAGAGACTGAACTAAGCAATATTGGGGCAGTGAGACCATGGGACTGTCTGCTGCCTGCCAAGGGAGGAGATGGGGAGTTGTGGAGAAGAAAGAATGACCTGATGTGGCAGGAGGGGGAAGGGACCTTGAATAAGGATATACAAGGATAGAAAGTGTGACTTCTTTGAAAATAAGAAGTCAATTAATAAGTAAAAAATAAGAAGAAAATAAGAAGAAATTAATTAATTTATAAAAGAGAAAATTAAGTGGTCTTTATCCCTTATTTGGGAAAATTCTTACTTAAAACTTTTCATATAGACTCTTGTTTGTCCCTTTGTTCTCTTTTCATAAAGAAATAAACATTTTCAAACTGGTAAGCAATCTACCCCATCTCATGTATCTTCTATTATCACAGGCAAATAGACATCCTGAGACTATAAAACATCACTTCAAGCTAGATAGCCAGAATCAACTTCAGTTTTAGCTCCTTGAAAGCTTATTAATGAAAAGACCAGGCAAATACCATGACAGGCTCCTATCAGTTAAGAACTAGGCCTTAGTTCCTGCCTTTTGAAACTGAACAAGCAGTTTCTGAGGAAGCCATGAACAAAGAACAATCAATCTCCAAAAGTCCTCCCTGACCCCCTGATCACATAAGAGTGAGGGGAACTTTGTATACATACCAGGCCTGAGCCAGCCACCACAGACAGTACTCAAGGTAATAACCAAATAAGGAAGGAATCTGGGACTTGCCCAGGCTTTCCCTCAAATGGGAATGCTGCAATGTTAACCAGCCCCTGCTAGCCCTAGCCAATTAGAACGAACTAATATGATTGCCACTTGAATAAGCCCTTCACATCTGAGATGACCTTCCTATCCCTGAAACTCCCCTTACTTGTGTGTAAAAGAGCCTGCAAGTTACTCCCTGGTCAGTCACCATTCTGCCTTTGTGTCAGATGTGCAACCCAACATCCTGGTACCTTTATTCTGGAGATATAAACACTCCTGCTGACTGCATAGGTGTGTGGTAGTCTTGTGTAAAACATCTCTAGGACCACAACAATTAGCAATGTTTTTGATGATATGTACCAAATGTGACATCAGAAGCAAATGACAAGGATGACTTCAGCCTTAGGATCAGACATGAGCAATGATGCTGGACACATTTGAGCTTTATATAACTTTACACAAGTAGCTTTCCAACCGTGAGGAAAAATGATGTCACGTCATAAGTAGCCATGGAGAATTCTATACCATTTGAAAAAAAAAAATTCCCAAGCAGTCTTAGTGTGTTAGATCATAACCTGTAGCTTCATTTTTAATGAGCTTATTCTCTGACTTGTCATCCCTCATTATTCCCAGCATATATGTCCTTTTGTTGGAATTTACAGGTGCCAATAAATTTATCTGGGCATCAAAACAAACACCTTGTCTTTCTGGACTTTCACCAAAGAGATTCATTCCACCCAAGAAGCATCAATTGTCAAAAAGTGGTTAGATGGCTTCCTAATTTGATCTGCAGCCTGCATTTTCAAAAGCTGGAAGAAGCCCAGATTTTCTGCTATCCACTGAGGCCTGTCTGTCCCTTACCCAATTATTATTCTACTCTGTTCCTTAAAGATAAATTTCTAGTCAAAACAGGACAGAATATTGTTGTTCACAGGAGATACTGGCCTGTATAACAGGGCCACGGGAGCATCATCTTGACACAGAGTAGGTAGTAGGCTGACTGATTATTCAGAGCTCCTCTGAGTTTATGTGAATCATTACTTTACTCAGTTACAGTTTAAGTGGCAAAATCTCTCTTAATCTTAGACAACTGAAGGAGGCTGGTACTGAGGCAAAGAAAGACAAATTCATGGGTTAACTTGATGCTCAGAAGATGATCTTTCTGACCTTAACTCCAATTATTGACCAGACTTACCCTCACACCATTTCTAAGCTAAAAATCAAAGCCTAAAATTTGTACTATTGTTAGACAAAGACTGAAATGCTGAAAAGTATGTTCAAGCAAATGAACAATGTGACCAAATGATATCTCAATAAAATAAGGCTACAATGTTTTTCTGTGTCTAGTATTTATATTTGAGATATATTTCATCAGAATATTTATAAATGTCATAGAACAACATCAAGGTAAGGTACATTATGATAAATAAGTATAAAATAAAATTAAGGTAGAAGTTTCTTATTTTATCTCTTTTGGATTGTTTGGTTATGATTCTTTGTAGTTTAATGTGCTATATTATTCACTGTAAGGCATGTAAATTTTTGGAATTAAAACAATCTGGAGATGTTTAATAGGTGAATATATGGTGGCATTATTAAAGCTAATTGCCCGAAGATTTACAAGTGGAGACACATTTAAAGGCGCAATCACTATGGTAATTGCTGCAATGAATACTGTGAACTTTTCAGTGCATTGTTATGCAATGCCCTAGGGAAGTGTCATTTATAACACATTATTTTTGATGTGTCATCCCTTAGACATTTGCTGGTGAATGCCAAATTTACTATTAAGTATATGTTTCTATGGTTATCTCTCATTACTTAAGTTAGCAATATCAATGAAAAATTATCTTTCCAACAGCAGAGATCTAAATGACAATCTAGCTAAATTATAGACAATTCATTTAAATATCAGTAATTATAAAAGGAATAAAAACATTTTTAAGGAGAAAAGATACACATAATGCTTTCATATTTTGAAAAGTACAATTAGACAGTTTATAAATATAAATGAAAGAGGGAGCCTAAGCACTTTCATACCTAGTATATTATTTCTTTACTCTTAATTGTATACTATGAAATATGAATTGTTGCAAATATGCACACTAAATTCCAAATTATATATATTCTTCCAATGACTGAAATTCAATATGCAATTTATTCTGAAGTAGCTGGTATTTAACATCCCTCACAAGGGTTTACATCCCATGGAAGAGGTTATAGGAGGCATCACTTGTAAAGTCTGCTTTTACTTTGAGACTTCTTGACTTAAATTGATCAAAATGACCTTAATTTTTTTCCCTCAGCTTAACTAAATTTGAGACAATCTGCTTTCTGACTCTAGGCCCAGACCTCCCTATACTTAAGAGAATTTACTCTGAAAAGCTTGGACATGTAAATTCTTTCTTTGCCCTTTAAGATGTAAATCTATTCAAAAGCCTCTTGCAAGCTTCTCAAGGATTTGGAAACAGTCATTTCTGACAACAATCAGCAAAGAAAGTAGAATCCTGTGGCCCACTTTCTATGGAGAGTGAGAGCTTCACTCTACAGATACTTTGCTCAAAAGCTATCTTGTCATAAAGAAGGTCATGTTTCATTCCCACAAATTTGTCACAAAGTCACTTTCCTTGATTTCCCTGGCCAAGGCAGATACGGATTCTTCTTTCTTCCTTCCTTTCTTTCTTTCTTTTTTTCTTTTTTTATTTTTCATATATATATTTACTATTTGTTGATTTTTACATCATGCACCCCATCAAACTCAATTATCAGTTCTCTCAGATTCATGCCCACTCTTATGATCTCCTCATTTACAAAAATGCCCCTTCATGCTGCTCATTTACTTACTGGAGCATTATTAAATTTCCTGTGGCCAGACTCTTAGTGATTATCACGTTTGCCTAACAGATTCTTTCATTTCAATCACAGTTGCTAGTAATAACTCCTCAATCTCAGAAAGAAATCTACAAGAACCCACAAGATGTCCCTGGCTAGGACTCCGAGCAGTAGCAGAGAGGGTGCCAAACAGGACTTCCCTATAATCAAATAAATAGCAACCCTAATTGTCATTATAGAACCTTCATCCAGCAAGGGATAGAGGCAGACAAAGAGATCCATAGGTTGAGCTCCTGATGCAGCTGAAGACAGAAAGAGGAGAGAGTGGATGAGCAAACAGTTTAGGATCATGAGAAGGAGATCCACAGAGAAGGCGACTTATTGGAAGCTCACTGACTCTGAAACAAACACTGAGGAACCTTCAGGGAAAGGAACTAAAACTTCCAAAGGTAGATGACTGTCAATGGTGTGGGGAGTGTGTAGAGCCTCTTGCAGTAGGATGAGACTATATTCCTGAAGCACTCATTAACTGACATCTCAGAGCCTATTCCCTACAGAAAAACATCTAACTCAGCCTTAATACTGGGATGAGGGACTTGGACCTACTTCAACTAGGTATGCCAGATAAAACTGACTCACTTTGGGACTCCATGCTCTCATTAGGGAATGAATGGGGAATGGGGTGGGGAGAAGCTGAGGTAGGACTGGGGGTGGGGACTGGGAGGATGGAAGGGAGAGGGAACAGTGATAGATATAAAAAAATTAAATAAAAAACTTCCTTGATCATACATTGGACATCATAATATGGTTAATATTTCTAGTCATGTATATATGCAACTTAGAGACCTGTTATAATTTTAAAAAGAGATGGTGGGTTCATAGGAATGACCTGGTGGAACATTATTAGGAGATGGGCCATGAATTAAGAGATCAAGCCTTCAGGTCCAAAGAAGAGGTTTATTATGGGAGGTGGTCCTCATGTGTAGCATTAGAAGGGGCTTGAGGAGAGACAGACCCTTCAGTTCCTGTAATATCAAGAGAGAGGCATAATTATGGCCAAACTGCTATATATAATCCTTGAAGAGATAAACAATACATACAGAGAACAAGGTGGGTTTCTTATTTTATTGTTTTCCTGGGTTGCTGACAAATTTTATATCACATGACCTTGCGTAACCACCAGAAATCACAGAGGCCAACACTAAGTTGGAACACAGTTCTCAGTTGCTTTAGTCCTGGGTACTGGAAGGGCTGAGGGTGAGGGAAGACTCTAGGCTTACTTTACTTGTGTAGGTCTAAGTGTTTACAACAGGCACCTATCTGTTCTTTGTCCTGAGGCACAGACTGCAGGGGGCTTGGCCTGATATCTGAGGAAGAAAGGCCAATAGAAGTTCTGTGATCTAACAAGTATGGCTGTGAAGGGTCAAAAAGGTCACAGCTTTGTTCAAGAGTTTCAAATGGTCCTGAGAACTACATAAGCCAATGGAAATGAAAAACAAAACAAAACAAAATAAAATCAAAACCCCACAATTGCTGGAGTTCTGGAAGGAAGTTCTTGCTGCTGCTGCTGCTGCTGCCGTTGCTATAATTATAAATTCCAGTGTAAGGGTAGAACAATATATAGGGCATGGTGAAAACTGAGGATGTAAAGGGCAGGGCCAGGTCTTAATGAATGGGTGTATAAGAACTCCAGCTAGACAAATGGACAGATAGATGGACAGCAATTCAAGAAGGTCATGTCAAACATGTGTACAAACTGAACTGAAACCCAAGGCCCAGTCTGGAGTTTTCTCCTTATAGGTCTTATAATGCAAAACCAAATGGTATGATACATGGTGAGAGACATCACTATCAGTGCTAATTATTCAACACTTTATGGGTTCTTTGTGAGTTGCACCCTTTCTGCTGTACCCAGTAAGTTCTTTGATATTGTTCTGATAGGACCCCAGTATGACCACATTCTCTATAGTTTCAACTTTTCCTGATGAATTTATAGGACAGAATTCTTTCTGTTCTTAGGTGGCATCATTTAACAATTTGCATTGCAAAGGTAAATCTGGATAGATGGTGCCTTCATGGGTTTACTCATGTATAGAGCCATCCTTCACCCTAAGACTGGAGTAAGAGAACTACTTGTAAAGTTAAGATATTTAGAGCAAAGCCTAACAATACAATATGAGGTAATTAATGCTAGGATACAATCTCATATCAAAATAACATAATCACACTATTAGCATGTAGTAGAATCTTGGAAAAAGTAAAAAATTTCAAAATCAAAGAGTCCTTTTATATTTCTCAATATCTTGTAATGAGAAATTTATAAAAGTAGGCAAGACAAAAATCTTCTCTTTCATTTCACTGCTCTCAATTGTAGATGGGATCTATGAGAAAATATTTGCATTCTTGATTGTATGTTTATTTGAATTTGTTTTAGTTACGTTATCTCATTCTTGACTCTCTGGTTTCTATGAGCTCTATCAGAAAAAATCAGAGACATATGAAGTGTAGTGCAGAACATAGATGAAGTTTATTATAATGTAAAATGAGTAACCTTGATGGTGAGAGTGGCCAGCACTCAAAAGAACCATTGTGGAAGACAATTTTCATAGGATAAATTGAGATTGACCAGAGAGATTATTGTGTCTACTACATTTATATGTAGGTGTCATACTGTTGCTTCTATTACTTAAAGTTTCTAAGACAGTTTACTGAAGTGTGTTTTCCTGTCCAAGTGACTAACAGGTCATTAGAACTGACTCTTAATGGAAGTGACAGTGGTATCTACACTTGTTCTTTTCCTGAAAGTCTAAGCTACATAGCAATCTGTGTCTTTCGAAAAATTTAGAATGTCAAGTCTCGACATAGTGCCAGTTCCTTTTGACTAGAAATTAAAATACTGTAGTTTCAATCCTAGCTGATTACTGAAGAAAGGCTCATCATCAATCGCTTTCTAGCCTGCCAATATCTGACTAGTGGAAGCTTGACTTAGTGCTATGTAGCCCAGGCTACTCTTGACCTCATGGCAATCCAAGTTTAGCATTCTATGCTGACCCAAACATATAAAAAATAAAATTGTTTTATGAATGCTTGTTTCTATAATATTAATATAAAAACTTGAGAAACCACTTACACTTAACATATATGCCAAATTAAGTATGATGATTCTCTGTAATAGCATGCAGCTTATTGAGTAGAACAAATAAAATAGATTTGTGGGTATGGACATGAAACTCTAAGATAAGCATTTGTCTTAGTTTACTAGAGATATGATGAAACACTATGCACAAAGCAACTTAGAGAGGAAAGGGTTTATTAGGTTTATGCTTCCTCATCACTGTTCGTCATTGAAGAAATTTAGGACAAGAATTCAAACAGACCAGGACCCTGGACACAGGAGCGTTGCTTGATGGCTTACTCCCCAAGACTTGATCAGTCTGCTTTCTTATAGAACCTAGAACTACCTTCCCAGGAATGGCACCACCCACAGTGGGTTTGGTTTATGCTCCCTAACAATCACAAATTAAGAAAATGCCCTATAGGATTGCATAAACTCATGAAGGCTTTCACTCAACTGAGTCTCCCTTCTTTCCAGTGACTCTATTGTGTTAAGCTGACATAAAACTAAACAACACAATAATACAGAACTCCCACAGTACTTCCATCTATTCTGTAGAGGGGGGTACATTGCCATCAACTTGCTCTTCATAGACACATAAAAAAAAACCAAACAACAAGAAAAAAATATATGATATTATACTATATTATATTACATTACATTGTATTACAGAACTATATATGTAAACCAGTCTAGACTTGATTTCAGAGAGACCCTCATTCCTCTGCCCTCCAAAAGTTATCTGGGATTAAAGGCTTATGCCATTATGCCTGGCTAGGAATAATTTTATTTTGGTTGTTGGTAGGTTTTCTTGAGACACAGTTTCTCTATGTAGCCCTGGCTGTCCTATAATTCACTCTATAGGCTATGCTGACCTTGAAATGGCAGAGATTCACCTACCTGTAACTCCTGAGTGCTGGGATTAAAGATGTGCACCACCAACACCAGACTAAGTAAATTTTTAATTTATTTGTCTGCATATATGCCTGTAAATATATGATACACATAATATATAAAATTATGTAAAGCATATGTACACAAATGCATGTTTGTATAAACCTGCATATGTTCAAAGTTATTTCTGAATGTATACACAAAAATTTAGAAAGTGGTTTCCCTGTAGAGAAAGTAGATAAAAGCAGATGATCATAGCTATGTAAATTTTGTTTTGTTACATAAACTCTCTATTCATAATTTTGTTATGTATGCAAATAATTACCCCACAAATTATTAGTTATTTCAAACTGTGGTTATTTCTTTACTAGGTTCTATGGCAGAAACAACAGTACACTTCTTGTTTCTGATGGAGAAAGGGCTAGATATTTCTTGTCAGTACTATTCAGTGGCTGCAAACTTGGGAGATCAAAATGAAAAGGCATACACAATGGAAAAGCAAGCAACTGAAATTTCAAACTCCTATTTTCTATTTTCTTCTTTTATAGTTTTATTTGCTGGAACCCCAAAGGACTACACTGGGACAGAATGATAACTATGACTATAAAAGAAAATAATAGAGATGTAAGCGGGGAAAGAAGGCAATTATACGTAGCACTATAGAAAGAGATTAAGACTAGAGGAAATGTAGAGGAAGCGAAAATAATTTCACAGAATGACTATCATTGTTGTAGCTTCAGACTAGAGCACTAAATGCCAGTGGCAGTAGGCCTTACTCCTGATCCCATCATACAGACCAGAAATCCATCACTATATTTCCAATTTTAAAACTACTCTACTCTGGATAGAGTAGAAAGGCTAACAGCCTGACCTACACAAATTGTTCCTTCTGTGAACAAGGACCCTGCACTATGAAAACCTTCATCAGTGACATTGACCCCTTCTCCCCCAATAAATCATTCAATCAAATTGTTAATTTTCCAAGGCCAATTAAGAAACAATGCATATGTTTGATCCAATGCATATAAAAATACAAACACAAAGCTGTACTTTTATTCACATATGTACTTTTATTACTAGTGTGTAAAAGTGACTAGAGCATATAAATGAATACACACATAAAAAGTCTAGGATGTTAAGCAGCAATCAGGGAACTATGTTGTCTCTTATAATGAGTGTGTGAGGCATGGGGAAATACTGACAATTTAGCTTTTAATGACAAAGTTAAATTATGCTTCGGTTTCATGTATTTTTAAAGAATACAAAGCATAAATAGAGACATTGGTAACAGTTAACAAGTAACAGAAAATATTACAAATGTAAAGATATCAGATTTTGTAAGTTTAAATTTAGTTTTTGAATGGTTAGTAACCTATAAAGCTCAATAAAATGTGTAAGCTTTTTTTTTTTTTTTTCCTTCTCGATGTCAGTTGGACTTATTTGACCTTCATTTAGGTCCAGGGGAAGGTAGGCTAATGGTTTAATGGCTTTTATTTAACATAATCTTTTCTCTATATTAGTTAGTAAGTAAATTATTCTCTTAATTTTCCTACATTCTCTCTATTATCACCACATTTATTGTCTTTTTATCCTATCACTTTACTATCTTAATTTCCAATTAGTTTTAATCTCAGGAGAGGTTATAGAATAGTATTTAGCAATCCCCTGGAGACACTTCAGGTTCTCAGAGTATGTATGCATGCATGGTCAGTATCCATAGAAAACAGAATGTAAGTAACAAGAAACCCCAGGAGGGTTATTTTTGTTTCCTTTTTTTGAATGGGATTTCTGTAGCTTGTCCTGGCCTCAAATTCACAATGTAGGTAAGGACGATTGTGTCCTCTTTCCTGCATCGATCTCTCAAGTACTGGCATTATATGCGTGTTCCACAACACAAAGAAAGAAATCTGATTTTTAAATAATAGGTAGGGAGACTACACGGTGGGAAGGGGAACTTGCTACCAAGGCTGATTGCCTGAGTTGCATCCCTAGGAAACTACACAAAGAAGGAAAGAACCTCCCCCACAGCCTTGTCCTCTGACCCTCGCCAAGTATACTGTGAATGTGTTGCTTTCACACCCACATGCGCAGACACATACATACAAACTCTCGTGGTGGGCATGCACACCACACACACAGGTAAATAAATAAATAAACAAATATTAAAACTTAAATACTGAGAACTAGAGTGATGATGGCTCAGCCATTAAGAGTATTTGCTGTTCTTCGGAAAGTCCCAGGTTTGGTTCCTAGAAAACATATATTTCATAACCACCTGTACCTCCAGTTTTGAGGAATAAAAATCTTCAATCTGGCCACTGCAGACACAGTCTACCTGAGGTACACTTACATACATCCAGGCAAAACACTCATATACATAAAATCAAAATAAATAGAACATTTTAAAGTAAAATTATAAATATACTTTCATAATATTCTCTAAGTAAGACTGGTTATTCACTATCTGAGTATTATGAAATAATCCTAAATATGAAGGAAGAATAAATAAAAATTAAATCTACTAACAAAAAATTTGAAGTATTTTTCCAAAGAAAAATATTATTTTTGAAAACGTTGAAAGATCCTGAATTGGAATAGCTGATCAATACACAGAACATTTGAATAAGCAACTAAAAATAGTTGAAAATAAAAAAATTTATAATTTTAGACAAATCTATATATCTTGGGATTGTAGGATAAGTTTTCTCTTCATATGATTCATATAGCAATCAATTTATAATCCATTGTCCCAAAAATTAAAGGAAGAACAAGGGTAAATATCTTAAGATTATTGTTTTAAAGGTCACCTCATTAATGTATCTAACTGTAACACTACCAAATATAACAAAAGATGAATGAAAAAACACAATATTTGTTCAATGTCCTATCTCATTAAATAGTATTCTACTATTCCTTACTCTTGCGAAAATTATTATATAGAACTTATATATGTATATTCTCACTTCCTTGTCAGTTTTGAACTCCTTGGAAAGTCAGATTACAAATAGACCTTTAAAACTATGGAAGTAGAAGAGTTGTCTTTCTTCTCTAACCTTGAGCAGTATATCAGCTATGTTTCTGATGTGAACATCAAATTGAGTAATTGGAACATAATTTAATAGTTTTAATATTTTTAAAAGATATGAGTTGAAATCCAAGGAAGATTCCCAAGAACAGCAATTAAATAATCGCTGGTTTTAAGAATCCATCAATAAAACTCAAGAATAGAAACATATTGAACAGCCATCAAAATGAGAAAGATCCATAGGACTCAGTCAGGAAGAGAAACCCCAGAAGAAAGAACCAGTATTTCACTCATTTACCTCTATTGGTTCTCCTACTGTGATCAACAACTGTTCAGTCTTTTTCTGGAAATAAATATGTTCCACAGCCAAAATCTAAAAGCCTTAACCTCCCAAACAATAGATCAAAGGAAAAATGAAAAAGTATCTGCAGACACAACTAGACATGGACGGTGAAAGAAAAAAAAGGAAATATGGGAACCAGTGTTTTGGTGTCAGTGTCAAGCCTCAGACCGTCAGCTCTGTCTAGAACTTTTCAGCTGTGAGATAGCATGCCAAATGCCATGTTGGTAAGAGCATTGGTGATTTTGAATGAAAAGCAATGTTTCAAGCTTGGTTTTGCATTGCACTCAGCAACCTTGCATGTTTTTCTGTAGAAGATACTGGCCTCTAACTGAGACACATTAACACCTGACTCAAGAAATATGAAGTATTTCTTCGTTACACTCAAGAGCAGACTTTTAACAGACATAAAAACAAATACATAGCATTTAAACATGAGCTCATAGCAGGTATATTCATTGAGAGATGCTCCTGTATGTTATACTAATTTCCCTAAAACTCCATTCCTGGAGCTCTGAGACAGATGTCATCAACAAGGGTGAATTTAGCATTCTTGTTTTTTACAGTAGTGCCTCTGATTTATATTTTAAGTTAATATTGCTTACAATAAGCAATGTATTTGAGATCTTTCTGTACAAATTGTTCCTAGGGTATAAAGAAGATGTTTAATTGCTAAATATTAATACATGTTGTCATGCTAAATAAACTAGAGTAATATGTCAATAACAGTATAATTTCCTGCTCCTTGGAGCGTAACTTATAAGAATATAAACCAATAAGAAAGAAAGTAGCAGTGTTTCTAGTAACCCAGCTGAGAATCTCTCAGTTCCAGTGGGCAGAATGAGCACCTAAATTAGGGCACAGTATTGCTGTGGGATGTACTTTGGACAAGATTTCATATAATTATGAAAATTAGGACTGGTATTTGAACATTGCTTTCAGTATAGTATTTGAGATTCACAAAAATAGTTGGAATAGAGATAATTAAAATAGGATAACTTGATATTATAGTAATTGCCTAAGAAAAAACATTAAAACCAGGTTTTAGAAAGCTACCCCAGCTAGGGAAGAAGAGAGGCTAGCTGCAGATCTTCACCTCTCCTTTTCCTCTACATCAAATTACCTAGTTTCATCCCTAGCTCTGCAGAAGACCACTTACTGCAACATACCTTCTCTCCACCCATATGCTACGGATCACACAGATCTCCCCTCCTAGCCTCCGTTCCCACACTCATTACTTTACCACAATCCTCAACTCCAGCAGGCACTGCCCAGGAACTACACCTGATATGTAATCTAAATGGAGATCTTCATATCTCCCTCAGCTCCTTCACAACCAATTCCCTAGTCTTATGATCAGCTCTATAACAGAACACCTGTGCAACCAGTCTAATCCATCTGCCTTCAACTTCAGTAGACTAGGTGAAAAACTGTTCAAACTTCCTTCTCTTGATTCAGTACTTATCGAAGGCCTCAACTCCAGCAGCCATTTTCTGGGAACACAGGGCAACTGAAAGTAGCAGATCATAGGTACACTGCAGATCTTCAACTCTCCCTCGATTCTTCCTAGCCTAATTATCCAGTCTCATCTCAGGTCTGTAGCAGACCATCTACTGCTGCATCTCCTCACTCTCTGGTGGGCCATTGATCATAAACAGATCTTGGTGTAACACATTGTTTTCCTCCCTGATAAGGATTCCCTCAGCCCTTACCCAGTCCATTTCTATTTCTAAGTGTCAGCTCCTAATATCTAGAAATACATTTTACCTGGAACCCTTAGATGCCACACATTTCAAGGTCCCAGAAGAAATATGTACCAAAAACCACACACTCACTCCAGTCTCCTAAGAGCCAAAGAGGGCAATAGAAACCAAGGGAAAAAAATATCCACCCATCAAAAACAAGAACCAATATCAAGATCAACATAAAAACATTATTAATAACAAACATAATAATATGACTCCATTAGAGCCAAAAAACTCTACCATAAACCAAGTACAGAGTAATTTAATATATGAGAATCCCAAAGAGTAAATAAATAGCCTTTATGAACATGATGGGATCCCTTGAGGAGAAAATTAATAAAGCATTTAATAAATCAATAAAAACACAGTGGAAAAAAATGAAAAAAAACATTTTAAGAGAAAATTGTAGAAAATAAAGTAAACAAAGAAAAGTCAATCTCAAAAAAAATCTGGAAATTAAATATATAGGAACTCATCCTTTCATTACCTACTTACATTTTTAAACACACTTTAAACCATTTAGAGTTTTGTTTTGTTTTTTAATCTATCTTTATTGTATATCTCTTATTTCTTATCTATTTCTGTTTCTCACCACATCTTTGCCTGACTAGGGTGGCTGACAAAACCCAGCTCCCTCTATTTCCTTTTGTTTCTAATCACACTTTTAATGGGCCAAGGTGTGACTAAATATTAAAGGCTGGGCTAGGATAGCTGGCTGGCTCTACCCAGCTCCTAGTCTAGCTTCATAGAATTTAGCTTTTTAGCAGAGGTACTGGTAGGCACCACAATTACAACTCTGGGGAATTTTAGAGTTCATATAACCACCAAGTAAACCACTGTCACCTGCTGTTCATGAACTCCATTTAAGTAGTTGGCAGCAGGGCCTCTTAAAAGACTCACAAGTGTTTTGCTGCTAATATTAAGTGAGGAAGATTCCCTTAAATGAGCTGTATCTCTGTTTGTCTCCTGAAAACAGAGCTGACCCAAGAAAAAGCTGCTGCTACTAAGAAGTAGTTGTTGGCTCAGCTTCCTTTTTGTCTTTCACCTTTAAACAGAAAGCTTAAATCCATCATAGGCAGTTTGTTGCTTAGTGAGGCTGCTGTAAGACTTCAGGAACCAGCCTTGTTGCAGCTTAAGCTGTGGGCAGAAAACCAGCCATTTTGTAATTCAAGCCCACATGCTATACCAGGGCTTATGTGAGAAACACATCTCTGAAGCTGTTTTTGTGTCTGATTCTGTGCTCCACAATCCTTTTTTAAACTATTTCCGGCTTTATGTGGGTATATATGACCCATGTTGAGGCACCATGTGTAGTAAGAAGCCCCACTACACAAACTCAATTTGATCTTTAGAGCTTCCTTGTTTCACAATATCATGTCAGAGCCTTTCTTTTTTAATTAAAAAAAAAAGACCTTTTTATTTTTAATTTTTATTTTTATCTCTCTCCCTTTTAAAACCTACAGGTTCATTGTACATATATTATAATCTCCAGTTTAGTATTTTTTTATAAGTTCTACATGTACAAACAATTGGGTCTCTATTTTTTGTCTTCTATTGGTCTCTTTTCCTTCTGTTTGCTTGTTTTATATAATTCAAATACATTACTTGTTATTTCATCTTATTATATTTTGTAATATAATGAAAGAGTTATGTTTATGTTTTAGGAGCCTGTTCTTCTTTTTTTTTTATGTGCATTAGTATTTTGCCTTCATGCATGTCTGTGCAAGGGTTCCCTGGAACTGGAGTTACAGACAGTTGAGAGCTGCCATGTGGGTGCTGGGAATTAAACCCAGGTCCTCAGGAAGAGTAATAAGTGCTCTTAACTACTGAACCATCTCTGCAGCCCTACCTGTTTGTTTTCTAATGAGAAACAGGGGTGATGTGGATTTGGATTGGAGGGAAGAAGAGGAAGAGCTATGCTGAATAGAAAAAGGAATTACTGTAATCAAAATATATCATTTGAGGAAAAACATCTATTTTCAACTAAAGGAAAGACATTAAATCTGAAAGTACATAAACAAACCCAAAACAACACCAGGCATTGATATTAATAGCTCATAGCCATAACATGTTCAAAATATACTTCTTGAACCTAAGTATATTGTGCTATGGCACTATAAGACATCAAATTAAAATTCTCATTTCCCAAGGCCTAATGTGTTAGAACACAAAATCCAATTACCCTAACTACTTTAACTATCTGAAATAACATTACTGTAATATCATAAAGTAGAAGAATAAATGTATTTAATGCTACTTACTGTGGTAATTATCAGATTGCAGTTACTGTGGTAAATAAATGAATAAGACAGCAACAATCTGACTTACTAATGTTTACCTTCCATGGCTCAAATAATATAGTGATTGAATTCAACCAACACATATGTAGGTTAAAACAACTAAAAAAAATAACCTATTTGTATTAATAGAGTAAGGTATATATTAGTAGAAGGGGACATTTATACATAACTTGTATAAAGCTTGAGATAAAGAATGTCAGGAAACAATAATGCAAATATCTGTAGAAAGAGTGTATGATGAGGTAGAAGACATAGCAAAGTTATTGAGAATTGGTGTGTCCTATACATAGCAGGATACCTTCTGTATTTTAAATGGAATGAATGGACTATGAAAATAGGGTCTGATAGAGATGTAATAAGGAACCAGATCATAAGAGGCAATTCAAACTGGGTAAACAAATCTAGATTTAATTCTAAATTTGACTGTAAAACTTGAGAGTTTGGCAGTTCCTGTGATATCTCTCCAACTTTTTTTGGATGAGTATACTTTAGGACACCAGCCTTATAAACAATCATGGAAATGTTCCATTCATTTTATTAACACACATATGTATAAACATGCATGAACACATGTAGGAGTAAATTACCCATGGATTTAAAACTGCTATAACCACTGTGAAAGATTCTCTGGATGCTACTAAAATGCCATATTATCCAGAAATCCCTCTTCTGTATGTTTATTTTAATGAAATCTTTAGATTTCATTCAAAGATATGTCTGCACTCTTCTGTTCACTATCATAATGTTAATAATAGCTAAAATTCAAATACCAATTAAAACATAAGTTAAAGTAGAAAATATGTCATATATGTATTATTATTATTATTCCTAATAGAATGAATGAACCTGAAGGACAATGATCCTATGAAAGAGAAGCCATTTATAGATAGACAAATAGCTTCTGATATTTCTGGGAGGTGTGTAATGTAGTCATAAAATCTCAAGTTAGACAGTTGCCACGAGCTGGGGGGATGGAAGTGAGGAGATCTTTAAATATGAAACAATATTTAATTTCAGAGATTTTTCTGAAGGGCATTATGTCAGTAATCTATTATGCACTCAAACTAATAATAGATCACACATTCCTGTCTCAATGAAAAGCATGAATATAAAGCAAATTTTAAAATTATTTTAAGGGAGAAACTTTAATATCAGGGTATGATTACTCTGTATGACACATGAATATGATCTTATACCCTTAGAACCTGTGGCTTGTACTTTAGGCAATTGTACATGATTTACTCTTATGTAAGTTTTCCTGGTCTAATATTGTTTATTTTTAAAATTCTCAAGTAATCACACAGCTTTATTCTTACTACTGAAAGGGATAATTGATACAGTGGATTCATTAGCTCTAAAAAACACATATACGCTGAATGGTGGTACTTGATGCCTGCAATAAGTCTCTGACACTTTCTCATGTTATTTGCCAAGACATTCCCCAATGACTATTTTGCATTTACTTTAAAAAATTTTCAAGGATATACACAGATAGGAAATATGACTTTTTTCATAATAATAATAAAAAAGAAATGCGATTAGAAAAAAAATTTCAAAATGTGCTTTGTACCAGCTGTTGTGATTGGGAACTTCAAAGTTTCTCTAATCACCAGCCCCCTCCTATGACTGTGTTTTTAAGTTCTGAAAACAACGTGGGATAAATTTAGAAATTGAGAACAAAGCACATATTAGACTCTAGATTTAACAGCTTGCACCTTTTAATGGCATCTGTCATCATGTCTTTGAAAAACTATTTATCACCAAAATTCCCTATGGTAAAGTTGTGAAATGGTGGCCCTTTTATCTTCTTCGCTCAAGCATTTCATGAGAACAAGATCATAGTATGAAAATAGGGATATATGGTCTTTGATAATCAAAGTCTTTGACAGTTGGAAGTAAATGTAATGTATCTACCATCATGTATGCATGTAAAATTAAACATGTCATTTTTCTCCTGTGGTAACTCATCCTCAATATTACCTGATTGGCACATTAAACACTTTGCTTTCTAGAAGTCTAGAATACATATGACAGAAGGGCAGTTTGGTGGGCAAATGTTAAGAAAACTGACAGTGATGTTTCATTTTAAGACAATGATGAGCAGGTCTAATTTACATATAGATTTGAAATAGCATGTAAATATAATGCAAGTTTCCTTTGTGGGATCTAAAAAAATTATTGAGAATAAATCTTTCTGGTTTACTTCCCCCCAAAATGGCAGCATGAATTACTCATGAAAAGACTGGATGAATTTTTACCACTCATTCTCTACCATGTTACCAAGATAGACTTTGGTTGTAAAGTGCTTATTGAATTAGTAATGTAATACAATAAAGTTTTGCTTTTAATAAATGTTAGTAGTTAAACAATTGACTTTGAAAGAAAAATGATTCCTTCTTGTACTGAAATTCTTCTTTCCAAAAAGTGTCCCTTCAATTATAATGTCATAATCTACTATCATTTTTGTGACCCGGTAAGCTTTATTAGTGTTGCTTGCATGAAAATGAGTGGGGGTTATTTATTGGAGCATGGTCAATTTATAAGTGAGTGAGTATACAACTGAAGAAAAGGATACCACCTTCCCCCTAGTCCCCAGGACAATTAACTGCCAATAGAACTTCAGGGAAGAGTGAGGCCTTGCATGCTTCTCCTCCACCCAGATTAAAATGCAGATAGGCAGAATCTTGTAAAGGTCCTATACAAGTTATAACAGGTTCTATAAGGTTATGATTGCAGTAGCATGTTATGTGCAGATGATACCATTTCACCAAATTTATCATCTTTTGGCTCTTTATTTTTTCACTCTCCTTTTTTACCCCAAGCCTTAAAGTTTAAAATATATGTCTTGCTTAGAGACAGATCCACAAATATCAAGTATTCAGTATTTGGACCAGTTATATGCTTCTTAATTAACCATTGTCTATTAAGAAAAGAAGCTTCTCTGATGAGTAGCTGACTATAGGTATAGAGAAATATATGTAGAAGACAGTTGGGAAATATATCCATTTAGTCAAGCAATAGATTATAATCTTCCAACCCTGTTCCTGACCAAATTCACAGTACAAAGCATGACTTTCTTCTTATGAAGTGAGTGTCAAGTCAAATCAGAAAGAAGTTGGTTATCCCCACAATATTCATGCCATTATTGCACCAATGAACATGGCTTCTTGGAAAGTTATTATTGTAATCCACAAGGTTCACAACTTGGTAAAATTATTGATATTTTTTTTCAATCGGTCTGAATATCTCCTGACACAATGAAAGGTATCCAGAAAGAAGAAATCATCTACTTCAGTCACAAGTTGGTTTCTCTATGCTCCGTAGTCAAAGTATGTGGTACCTTCAACAATAGGTTCTTACCACCTAGATCTGGTAGATAACCAGAGTACTGGCAATAGCTTTTATTGTTTTAGGCAATTTCTTGTCCCTCCTCCATCAATACTTCATGGGAAAGTATTCCAGACCCAGCACAAAGATTTCCATTTAATAAGCAATTCCATCTAAGCATTTAGAGTACCACCACTCAAACTTCACTGTTATTACTATATTTTAATAAGGATACAAAATAGATTTCTCTATGATTTATACATATGAGAGAAAGACATATAGAAATTTGGCTTTCTGTGGATTATTCATTATAGTATTTCTCAGTTTCATTCATTTTCCTGCAAATTTCATTTCTCTTTAAAGTTGAATAATAGCCATTGTGTATGTGAACCACAATTTCCACTTATCAATGATGGACTCTTGCCTTGATATATTTTATATTTAATAAAGTTAATGTAGAATGTAAGAGGACAAAATCACCACAGTCAAGCCATGAAGTTCAGGAAGTGGTGACCCACTCTATTAATTTTATATGTCAGGATCTCTGAGTTCCAGGCCTAACAACCAGGAAGTGATAGGTAGCTCATATCTTTAATCCTAGCTCCAGGACAGTTTAACCAGGAAGTAAGATACCTGGGCAGGGAAAAAAAAACAGGGCAAGAGGAGGCAGAAATTCAGCATTCTGTCTGAGTGACCAGTCAGGCTGAAGAACTGTGAAGACAGAACTTACCCAGTTTGAGCTACAATTCTGGCTGGGGGAGACTTGGTTGTGGTTTGTGATTCGAGCCTTTACCCAATATCTGATTCTGGGTTTTTATTATGAAAGGAAATATAATTTGTGCAATATCTGGTGCTCAACTTTTGGGGCACAAATTTGTGAAAAGGTCACACAGATCAGTGCTACATGTCGTCAGAGGTCATCAGAGTCACTACCTGGCTTGCTAGGTTTTCTGTTTGGAGTTAGCCTCCAGCCTTACACAGAGCCCACCACACGTTTCTCGTCCACTATCACCTGGGTGAGTCATTAGAATTTCTTTAAAAGGAGAGTAAGTTTAAAGACACAGAGAGAGTTTTTTTCATTTAAAATAGGGAACAGTATATTAATGGAAGATGTATGAACTTTGTCTGATGTTACTCTAGAGGGTTTGAAACTGGAACCAGTAAAGAAGATAAATAATGTAGATGGGATTATCATATCTATTATAAATATTATTTGATTATTTGCTTTATTATTTAAAAAGTCAGTTAATATGAGTGCCAAGATGAAAGTCTTAGAAAATCTTTTAAAGGAGAACACGAAAGATAACCAACCTACATGCCACAACCCCTGAGGAGCTAAGTAACAAGACGGAACCTAAGAGAGACACCTATGGATACCCCTGAGGTAGGGGAAATGAAAAGTTCTCCTGAGTAAATTGGGACCACAGGGGGAGGGAGCAAGAGGAGGTAGGAAGAGAACATGAGGGAATGAGATGATTGAGTTGGGGGTGCAAAAGAGAGGAGGAACAACTAAATAGATATCTTGATAGAGAGAGCCATTGTGGGGTTAGAGAGAAACCTGGTGCTAGGGATATACCCAAGAGCTTACAAAAATGACCCCAGCTTAGACTCCAAGAAATAGTGCAGAAAGTGCCTAAACTGTCCTTTCCCTATAATCAAATGGATAACCATTCTAATTGTCATTAGAATCTTCATCCAGCAACTGTTGGAAGCAGATGCAGATCCACAGATAAGCACTGGGTCAGGCTCCCAGTGCAACTGAAAAGAGGGCAGAGAGATTATATGAGGAAAGGGGTCAAGATCATGATGAGAAATCCCAGAGACAGGTAATTGGAGCTATCTGGAGCTCACTAACTCTAAAATGACCACTAGGAAACCTACAAGGACTGAACTAAGCCCTCTGAATGTGTATGACAGTCAAACAACTTGGGCAGTTTGTGGACAGTGGGACCAGAATTTATTTCTAGTGTATGAACAGACTTCTTGGAGCCCATTACCTACAGAGGAATACCATGCATAGTCTTGATAATTTCTTCACTAGCAACCAGAAGTGTGGTTGTATTTGAATATTCAAAAGTAAGATGATTTGGTTAACAGATTGTATAATTACCTAGGTGAGGTGTAGTTACCAAGTGTAGTAATATAAACCCAAGTTTCACATTTTAGGCTCATTGTTAACTATCAGGCATTAAAATTTATTCTACAGAAATACTTTTAAAGTTTAAATTACAATAGGCTTATAAAAAAATCATCATCTGAGTTACATGTTTTTACTTATTCCTAGGATATTCAGGAAACTAACAAAAAAATATTAGAAACACATCATTGTCTTTGACCTTGAGATTTATGCTGATCATCATTAGATAAATTAGCTTTCCAATTGCTGTAAACTACAGATAAATTAGATCTCTAGAACCATTTTATTTTCAACATAATTTGATCTCAAAAGGGTATTCTTAATGAGATCAGAGCAATGATTCTTAAGAAGATTCCAATTAATTTGTCATATGAGCTGGAGGAAAATAAACCACGACACTAAAAGGAAGCATGAAGTTTTAATTAATTTATTTATTTATAGAAATTTATAATTGATATTTCAAAACATGTCATAGTGAAATCTTTTCACAAGAAAAAAGTGATAGAAACACCAAGAGACTAGTTAGCAAGTATAATTTTGTGATGTTTTCATTAATCAGAAATATAGTAAATATGGTTGTACATTTAATAATTATTCTTTAACAATTGGAATTATTTCTGAAGTGAGAATTATAAAATTAATAGATTTTTCTTGCAGAATATTTGTTCAAAGATGTACCACTGTGACTGGTTAAAAAGGAGCTAAATAACAATAGGTAGTCAGGAAAGAATAGGTAGGATTTTGGTGAAGAGAGAAAACTTGAGGAAGAAGAGAAGCAGAGAGACAATGAGGAGGTCAGACACATAACATATAGTACAGAGCAGAAGTAACCAAGCCATGCAGAAGAATGTAGATTAGTAAAAACAGGTTAACTTAAATTGTAAAAGTAAATGGCACAAACTTAAGCTAATGACCAATCTTTCATAATTAATAAATGTGGATATTTCAATGATCCAAAGATAGTCTGACAAGAAAACTTGCTAGAGATTTTTTTTTCTCTTTATGGTTTGTTTCTCTTCTACGGCAAACAAGTTATAAGTTTGAAGAAGCCCAAATCAAAGTAAGTTGTTTGGTGATTCTCTCTACAAGACAAGAAATGTGAGTGTAGGGTGTCATGTGTTGTAGTTTGAGTATAAAATGCAACTCTACTAGGTAATGACTTTGAACACTGACCCTCAGTTGATACTGCTCTTCTAGGTGGTTGAGAAACCTTTGGGAAATAGAAGATCATTAGACTGAGCACTGCTTGAGTGTCTCACTCTACTTTCCTGGTACAGATGCTATTCCTTGAACAGACATGCTACAATATGCCCAGTGGTCTCTTACCTCTGCTAGTTTGGGCCACTACTTTTCTGTCATAAAAAAATGAAAACTTCCAAAAAACATGAACCAAAATTAATCTTTTCTCCTGGCTAGAGAGATGACTCAGTGGATAAAGTGTTAATTACCAAACATCAGTATGTGTATAGTATATTGTATAGAACATTATATATTACATCTGTAGAACACATGTGATACAATGGTGTTCCTCTGTAATCAGAGCACTCCTATCTATGGCAGGGTGGTAGGTAGTGACAAGAAAATGCCTGGAGCATCTCTGCCTAGTCAGTGAATATAGTGACAAATGAGAACCTCCATCTCAAACGAGGTGGAAGACAAGACTAATAACCAAGGTGGCCTTCTGACCTCCACATACATGGTATTCCAACTCCCACAGGATACATATGTATATATATATATTAAATAAATAAGTAAATCCATACTTAAGGTGCTTTGAGAGATGTTAGCATAGCAATGTCAGCAATAAAAATTAATGAATACACTATGACATCTTCTTAAATTAACTAAACATTGCCAACCAACTTTTTCCCATAAGAATTTGACTTGAAGCCACTAAATTATTTCAATATTTTTGTTGTAGAAGGTTTCTCAGGCCCGTTTGGGCCCGGAGGTTTGGACCTGGCCTGTGGTGGCTTTTGTCCCCCAAAGAAATGGATCATACACTTATATTAACTTCATACTGTTTGGCCCATGTCTCAAGCACATTACTAGCTAGCTCTTTCGTATTAACTCAACCCATTTCTTTTAATCTACTAATCTACCCACCACGTGGCCCAGCCTGTGGCTCACCTGTATTTCTTCCATGTCTTTTCTTCTCAGGGGTCGATGGTGACTGACTAACTCCACCCTTCTTCTACCTGTCTGTCCTCTGATTGTCCACCCACTTCTATAGTGCTGTTCATTGGCCAAAATAGTCCTTTATTTACAGCATACAGAGAACATTCCACCATATATTTTTATTGAAATTGAATATTTTATTGAACATTATTTTTTTATAAAAATATTTATTCTTTCTATGATGGTTTTTCCAATAATATTGAAAACTGAACTAAGAAATATGCTCTAATTATATTTCCTTCCTCTATAAAACTTCTAAAAATTAGATAAAATTGCTGGCCCTGCCTACTATGGTTCAAATTTTTTTATTGAATTAATTAATGTTTAGATTATAAATAAGTCAATGAATGCACTCTACAAATCCTATAAATTTCTCATTAAAATTTTCTCCTGGAGTTCTTGGTAGAATAACTGATGAGAAGCTTCATTTCAATGAATGGTAAAAGAAGGAAATCTAGGAATATTGCACCACTGATCAAGGATACTCCCACCAATCAGCTGAAAGCAAGCTTCATGTATGAATGGACCCTTACTGTGTAATGGCATCACTGCTGTCACCAATGGGATCTCAGTCACCATAGCCATTATGCTAATCGGTGTTAGCTCTCTTCACCATTGATCTGGTCAGAGAAATGAGAGTAGGAGATCCAAAAAGAGGAAGATATTTAATACAGAAGAACAGAAAACAGAGAGCAGCTTGGAACAAAGGGAACATTAAAATATATAGCAGGATTATATCTAGGAACTAAAGAGATGAACAAGATGCTGCCCTTACAGAGAACCCTCATTCCATTCTCAGCAGCCACATAGCTCCTGACAACCATCTGTAATTCTAGTTCCTAGGGATCTAGTGTTTACTCCTGGCCTCAGCAAGCACGAGGCATTCACATGGTACATCAATTTGCATGCAGGCAGATCACCTACTTGCACAATAAAATTATAGACTATGACTTAAATCTGACACTGAGACATTGAGCCAGACAGTTACTTCCTCTACCTTCCCATCACCAGACCTGAGCTAAAGGGGATCACTGGAAGTTGCTGGGGAAACCAATATGGTCTTTTGAAACACAAAGATTCTCAGTTGTTTACACAATTAAAGATATAAAAAATAAGTGAACTACAAATATTTGATGGATATAGGTTTACATTTTTCAATGTTGTATTTGTGCACTGAATTAAAACCACAATAAGATGATTATACACTAAGACTGACTTAGAATTCAAAGATATCTCAATGTATGAAAAAATAATAACTGTGACCAGGATCAAATAGAACTAAGGACAAAAACCACCTGGTTATATCAATAACTAATGAAAATGATTTAATAAAATTTAGCATCTGTTCATGACAAAAGACTTGAAGATATTTTAAATTAACAGTATATAACTGAGCATATAACAAAGGTTATATATGACAAAAAGTAGGTAACATTATAATTAGTGGTAAGAGAATTTTGAAATAAATTTCCTCTAAATCTGCGGAATGAGCCAACAGTGTGAAGCCTGTCTATGTAGTACTTTCTAAGTAGTTCTTGAAATTATGCTTTGACAATAATATAAGTGAAACAGACAGAAAGGACATAATTAGGAAAAAAAGTCAAATTATTTGCTGATTTGCTGAAGACATGATCATATACTTAAAAGATTTTGCAGACTCTACTCAGTAAAAGAGACGAAGAAGGATTGTATGACTATAGGCATGTTTGGAGAGATAAAGGAGAGAGGGTTCAATAATTTATATATATTAGAATCTCAAAAATAAAATGGAAACAATAGATTTCTATACAAAATAAATTTCTTGAGAAAAAAAACAGTAGAATTATCCCATTAAAATAGCTTAAAATTAAAGTACCAGGAATTAAGCTATGCAAAGATCTAAAAGCCCTTTATAACAATAGCAACAGAAAAATATTTAAGACAATTCTAAAAAAACCTGAAGTAGTCAGTAGATGATGTAAAGACTTCCTATAGTTATTGATTGGCAGAATCAATATTGTGAAAATTGCCGTATCATCAAATGTAATTTAAGGGTGCGGTATAGCACTCATCTAAATTCCAAAGCCATTCCTTACAGAGCTAGAAAAACCAATCCCATAATTCATGTGGAAATATAAAATATTAAAATATTGAAAGAACTTATAAGCAGATAGAATAATATTGGAGATATTCTAATACTGACATCAAATTATAATACAGAACCATAGTGATATAACATGTTCAAAACCAGAAATGTAAACCAACAGAATGAGTAGAGGAAACTAAAATAAGTCCAGCAGGTCTGAAACTGGAAAAAAAAAAGAGAGAGTCCAACAACCAGTAAATACTGGGAAATGATGGCTAATGATTTGCAAAAAATGAAATCACATGCAAACTTCAACTCAGAGTTTCTTGATCTGTAGGTCCCAACCACTTGGGGCAGTCAACCTTTCACAGGGGCCAAGTTTCAGATAACCTGCATATAATATTATTTACATTAAAATTATAACAGTAGAAAAATAATAGTTATAAAGTTAATGAAAATAGTTTTTGGGTTTGGGGGTCACCACAACATGAAGAACTGTATTAAAGGATCAAAGTATTAGAAAAGTCGAGAAACACTGCTCTACAAAATTATTAATTTTACATGTATAAAATAGCTTAATAAAAACCTGTAATATTGAAATTAATAGTTGAAAACATATTTAACATACTTCAAAATCCTGCCACAGGGAAGAACTTTCTGAATAGAACTCAAATTGCAAAGAAAATAGCCCTGAGATTTTACAAAGGTGATAGCATAAAATTAAAATATTTCTGTACAGAAAATGAATCTGTCAATAGAGTAAACAAACAGTTCACAGAACAAAATAGGATCTTTGCTACCAATACTTCAGATAGAGATTAATATTTGAAATGTATAAATATATATTCTCATCACCTTCAACATAGTTATCATTCAAAAGAATCACAAAACATATCAAACATTGGTCATGAAATGAAAAGGATTGGCCCCATTCAGTGCTGTTGGAATTCAACAGGTATAGCCGCGAGGAAAATAATTGTGAAAGTTTCTCAACAAGCTAAAATAGAACCAACCCATTGTTTCCACTGCCATTAATCTATGTAAAGGAACATATGTCCTGTCATAGATATTACTGCACATGTGAATTACTACTCCATTCACAATATCAAGAAGACAGGATCAGCCTAGGTTATCATCAAAAGGTAAATGGCTAATGATAAATGTAGTACATATACAAAGTGAAATTCTTTTCTGACATAAAATATGAAATCATGAAATGTTATTGAAACTGATGAGTCTGGGAGGTAAAGGCTAATACTGTTTACTGCTGTTAATACTTTCCAATGGGTGATTTGAACTAAACCTAGCCCTAAGATCTATATTTAAAATATCTTTAAACATAAATTAAATCATTTAAAAATAGAAGTATTAGAGAAAGAACCTGATGAGCTATTTAGTGATACTATTTGGTTCTAGGTCATGTTTGAACCCATTTCTTTTCACTCTGTTAGTGGAATCAGTTTTTCTATTAAATGCTTAGGTGGTGCTAAATGTAAAGAGATGCCTGTCAAAAAAAGTAAAATATTTACATCATCAAAGTATTCAACTCATGGGAAGAACATTTGTTTCTGTTTGTATTTCTTCTAGAGAGGTCTGACCAACTGAGAAGACCCTTGTGCACTGTCTCTATTGTGGAACTATGGTGTGGAAACTTCCTTTGTTCCATAACCCCATAATTTTTCAACTTTCTTATATGATGCTGCCTTGTTTCTGGGACCATGATTTATCTATTCTGGCTTATTTACTTTACAAATGATTCTTAGATTCCTGTAAAAAGTTTCAGGAAATTCAATTTCCTATTGTCTAAAAGTATAAAAGTACATTATGCTACTTGGAGGTGCATCAGATGGTCTGAATGAATAAAGGATTTTAGGTTGCAAATATCCTTATCCTCTCAATGTTGAAAATATTGTCTGATATTCTTGTTTCTATATTTTCATTTACTAATCTGATGTCATTCTTAGTTTCCATCTTTTATATATACTTACTTATCTTTTGAAATACATTTGTCTCTTAATTATCTCTTATATACGTCCTTAGTGAGGGGATGAGTGCCAATCTAAGGCTGAGGGGATATCTTAATCATGAATTTAGCAAAGGAGAGATAAACAATTCTCGCTGAACTTGTCACATATCATTCTAGACCAGGAAAAGACACTGAAGGACCACTTGGGAGGTGCCCTGGAAAAAACAGTCAATAGCCAGAGCTGTGGGAAACAGAAACTGTAAATCAATGAATTGCACATTAACCTGGAGATATAATTCACTTGTAACTCCACAATTAGGAAACTGTGGAAAGAAGAAACAACTTGGATGCTAGTCTGGGCTACACAGCAAGACCTTATATCCAAAAGAGAAAAAAAAATAAAAAAGAAACAATTAGACCTTTTATGAGAAAACAGTGACAAACTGCTGGCTGGCAGTCTTTGAAATTACCCTTCCAGAGACAATATCAGTTTTGCATTTTGTATCAGTTTTCAATGCAGAAACTAAAATTATTTTTCTGACATATTTCACTAAGAAACCCAACTGAGCACTTGAAGCCCATTTAGATACAACATCATTCTATTTTCCTTTACCATGACTAAATCTACTGATTTAGTCTTTTTAAAAAATAAAGATTTATACAGCTCATAGTACTGTGTATTCAATGGCATGCTGTTAGCGTGGGCTTGCCTCTGGTGAGGATTTCAAGGAAGACAGCTTCACAACAATGGAAGCAAATGCAAGAGGAGTGGGACAGGTTTATCTTTGTCATTTTTGTCTCTTTGCTTTATTTTTTCAGTAGCATTCTTTGTCTTAGGACAAACTCAAGATCCCATGAAAACAATATTAACTAATTCCAAAAGCACTTCCGACTGTGAGTTATAACTCTCCTCTAAGCTTCACTTCTTAAAGGTTCCACTACCTGCCAGCATGGTAACTAACTCCAAGATTCCAGCACATGAAACTTTGGCAGATGAACAACATCGAAGTATAGCAGAAACTTCTCACAGTCTAGGTTCCAAAATTCCATGATGGTCTATCAGTTGGTGTGATGACTGATACTAATAATCAAGTTGAGAGTGGCTGAAGCATGATTGGTTTCTATGCTTGCTCATGCGAGACTGTCAAGATGACGCTAGTCTCTAGGTATTCTTGTAAAAAGTAACTGAGAGTGAGTTCCAGGATAGACAGGGCTATACTGAGAAACTCTGAAACCCTGTCTCAAAAAAGAAATGCTCAAAATTCTTAGCCATGAAGCAAAAGCAAATCAAAACTACTTTGAGATTATATATCTCATAGCTGCCAGAATGGATAAGATCAATTATACAAGTCACATCTTGGTGCTTTTTGTCTGCTCAGTGGCTGCACATGAGTCTACTGATATTTTAATTATCATCTGTGACTCCACACTCTACTAGTCAATGCTCTGCTGTCTACTCAGGCCATGGCCTGATGAGCCTTTCAGTCCGAAGCCCTGGCTCTACCATGACCACCACACTATGTAGTTTTTTTCCCTTTTATTATTATTATTATTATTAGTAGTAGTAGTAGTAGTAGTAGTATTGTGAACAAAGAAGTCACACTTTCTATCCCTGTATATCCTTATTCAAGGTCCCTTCCCCCTCCCGCCACATGCGGTGGTCATTCTTTCTTCTCCACAACCCCCCATCCCCTCCCTGGGCAGGCAGCAGACAGACCCATGGTCCCACTGACCCAATATTGCTTAGTTCAGTCTCCACTCCTGGCAGATCCAGTTTTCTCCCCCCTCCCTCACAAGTGAGTCAGGTATTCAACTAAGTCTCCATTGTTCTAGTTACCAACAAAGACTCAGATGTCAGATATAGGGGTGAAAACTGGCTTGATCAGAAAAGCCAAGGAACAAGCTGGTCTTGCTTTTTGGCTAGAGACCCAGCAAGAGATGTCTATTTAACTAGTCCCAAAACCAAACCAAAAAGATGACCCAAACTCGAGTTGCGACCCTTCCTTTATGTGTGTCTTCTTTATCCAAATTTCTGCTTTCTCTATGGCCAGTTCTGGTCAGCTTATTGCTAGCTCCAGTTCATAATTCAAAGGAAATTTTATTTAACAGTCTTGGAGTATCATAGTGTGATCAAAATTTCTGCAACTGCAGCTCAAGGTGGTAAAGGTAGAACAAGGGGAATACCCCTCCATTGTTGGTGATAGTTCAAACTTGTACAACCACTATAGAAACTACACACACACACACACACACACACATACACACACACACATACACACAAACACACACACACACATATTTAGTAATATTTTTTTTATTTAAAAAGTTTTTTTCTCATATCCTCCACTGTTCCCCCTCACTTCCTTTTTCCCTGTCCTCCCTCAGCCTCTCCCCTTTCTACTCCATTCCCCCATCCTTCCCCATAGAGGGTAAGGATTACCAAGGTGAGTCAGTTCAGTCTGGCATATTCAGTTGGGGTAGGTCAAAGCTCCCCCGGCTCAGTATCAAGGCTGAGTGAGTAAGGTGTTTCTCTGTAGGGAATGGACTCTGAGAAGACAGTTCAGGCACTAGGAATAAACTCTAGTCCTACGGCAAGAGGGTCCACAAACTGCCCACAGCATTCCACTGTCATCTACTTTTAGAGGGTTTAGTTCCTTCCCATAAAGGTTCCTCAGTAGTTATTTCAGAGTCAGTGAACTCCCAATTGTAGGGAGCCGGGAGCCCGGTCAAGCAGGCAAGACGGTGCCGGTTTCCGGTACCAAGGCGCGGCCGAGGCGCATAAACAACGCATCTGCGCATGTCCCCCGGTAAGTTTCCACTCTGTGAGCCAAGCCCTCTGACCCTACGTCATGTCAGGCGAGAGTCTGCAACCAACCAGAAGGGGAGACGTAAGAGGCTAGGGCTTGACAGTATAAAAGCCGGCTCCTGGCAAGGGGTCGGGGTCTTCTTCCCCTTCATGGAGAGAATAAACTTGCTG